>PVHY01019504.1:0-27248 GCA_004024945.1 Uropsilus gracilis | reverse complement strand
CATTTTTTCATATGTCTATTAGCCATCTGTATCTCCTCTTTGGTGAAGTGTCTTTTTAGTTCTTCTCCCCATTTTTTGATTGGGTTTTTTGCTTTGTTTTTGTTGAGCTGTAGGAGCTCTTTGTGGATCTTTGTTATCAGACCCTTGTCGCTTGTCTGCAGGGCAAAAATTTTCTCCCAGTTGGTTGGGTTTCTTTTGGAACAAATAGTTTCTAACACCGTAAAATAACTTGTTAACAGAGACCTCTGTCTTTGTAGACAGATTTAAGCTAATAATTTAAAGATCTGAATAATTGCCAAAGACCTGACTAATGCCTTTAACAAACTATCCTTTATTTGGACATTTGCACATTCAGTGGGAGGACAAAAGTAGAATACTCTGTATTTACTATCCTTTGGGTTTAGTATCAGTGAGGTCACCACACTGGCTTACTTACATCCTCTCTAGTCTATTCACATTCTCTCTAGTCTATTCATGGGTCTCCATATAGCTCATGATAGTTTGTGCAAGACCTTGCCATTCCTCTTGTTTTTGTTCTTTCCCACTGTCTGTGGGATAGTTTTGGTTTTCCCTTTTAGGGAAAGAACAGTTTCTTCTTTGATTTTGTACTAGTATTTAATAGAATGATAGGAACTAGGTAAAAGATTAAGGGATACCAACAGTAATTGGAGTAATGACCAGAAGAAGATGAGCAGTTATTGGGAAATTATATTGACAATGATAAGAGAAAATAGAAAGGAGATGAACTTGAGAAATGGACTTTATCACCTTCACAAATCAATCAGAAAAATCAATACTTTATCTTGTTTCATGTGTGGTGTCAGACCCACATAGCTATGGAATTGCTCATTCTCTTTTGAAGGGGGTTTATCTCAGAAGTTAAGAATCTCAAAAAAGGAAGATCTAAAAACACTAAAAATTAACAGCAACTATTTGGCAGAATCAAGGATTATCAAGTTAAAAAGACTTTTATACAACATGTAACATGTTAAAGTATAATTTTTTAAAATCTCTATAACTAATAAATATAGTTGAAAGATTCTTCAAGGGTAATATGAAGAATTGGCAGCATTTATGAGTCCCTACTTGGTGTCAGGCTATGCTACTTGGGTATATCATTGTAGCTAAATTGTAGATATGGTGATCTATGTGATAATAGAAAAGAATAAAATTAACTTAAAAGTACAAAATTAGAAATCACCTATCACAAAAAAGTATTATTCTAATTTTCTCTTCTCTAGTTTTTATGAGTACATAATTTTAATAAAAGTAAACCTTGAACAAGTTAAACATGCAAAAAAAAATCCTATAATCTCAATCTCTGTTTTCTGTGAAGTGATATGACTATCCCAGCAGCGTGGCATAGAGGATGACAGGCTTTCCCTTGACTCTGCATAACTGCCTAACAACTAAAAGTTTTACTACAGAAAGAGTTCTTATCATGTGTCTTGAGTCAGTAGCATCAGTAGCTAAATTGATTCTAATTTTACAGGTCACTAAAGGAAATCTCTAGAAACATACTGCAAAACATGACAACAAATCAAAATAGCACCATCTCTACTGAGGTTTCCAGCTTCCTCCTGAATTGCTTTATCAAATCACCCAGTTGGCAGCTTTGGTTGTCCCTACCCCTCAGCCTCCTCTGCCTCCTGGCCATGGGGGCCAATGCCACACTCTTGCTCACTATCTGGATGGAGGTATCTCTACACCAGCCCATGTATTACCTGCTCAGTCTCCTCTCTCTGCTGGACATTGTGCTCTGCCTCACTGTCATCCCCAAGGTCCTGTCCATCTTCTGGTTTGACCTCAGGGCCATCAGTTTCTCTGCGTGCTTCCTCCAGATGTTCATCATGAATTGCTTTCTGGCCATGGAGTCCTGCACATTCATGATCATGGCCTACGACCGTTACATAGCCATCTGTCATCCTTTGAGGTACCCATCCATCATCACAGACCACTTTGTGGCCAAGGCTGCCATTTTAATTTTGGCCAGGAGTGTCTTTATGACAATCCCCATCCCCATTCTCTCAGCACGTCTCTATTACTGTCAGAGAAATGTCATTGAGAACTGTATTTGTGCCAATATGTCTGTCTCCAGGCTCTCCTGTGATGATGTCACCATCAATCGTCTCTACCAATTTGTTGGAGGCTGGACTCTGTTAGGATCTGACCTTACCCTTATCTTCCTCTCCTATACCCTAATACTACGAGCTGTATTGAGACTCAAGGCAGAGGGTGCTGTGGCCAAAGCCCTCAGCACATGTAGTTCCCACTTCATCCTTATTCTCTTCTTCAGCACCATCCTTCTGGTTTTTGTTCTGACTCATGTTTTGAAGAAGCGAGTCTCCCCAGATGTGCCAATCTTGCTCAACATCCTTCACCATGTTATTCCTGCTGCCCTCAATCCCATTGTTTATGGAGTGAGAACTCAGGAGATCAAGCAGGGAATTCAGAAATTACTGAAGAAAGCATGGTAATGAGAACAACTGGGTCCATTCATTCCTAATTCAGAGTGACTTATAAATCAGGTAATTGGAAATCAGGCTGAAACCTACAGCTCAGAAGCACAAGATAAGGAGAATAATTGAACTCTTAAATAGTTTCTTGTTTCTACTCTTCCTCTTTAAAACCTAATGCCTCTCCTCAAAATATGATATATTCCTGACTTTAAAAATGTTATCCAATCTTTGTGGTATTATTTTGCCTAAAGTGTGAAAATTCAGGTGGACAAACTCCATGATGGAGAAACATTTTTCTGTTTATGTTGTATTTGCTATTTCTGTATACATAATTTCTTAAATATATTTGTGAATAATAGTACTTTGTTTATAATTTATTTTTAATAATATTAAAATTGTTATTATTGCAGTTAGAAGACATAGAATCCTCAGCAGTATTTCAAGTGTCAGCCTGAATGACAAACACTGGCTCTTTCTTTCTTTGACTTATTTCATTTAGCATAATGCCCTCAAGGCACATTCATTTTACTACAAAGAACAAGAGTTTCTTCTTTCTATGACTGATCAATATTCAAGTGTGTGTGTTTCTGTGTGTGTGTGGTGTGTCTACCCCATTTTGTTTATCTGTTCATCTTTGATGGGTAGCTTAGCTTGCTTCAGTGTCTTGGCTTTGTAATGTTACAACGAACTCAGGGGTTTATGTATCTTTTCAAGTAAGTATTTTCATTTTCTCCAAATAAGTATCCAGAAAGGTGATTGGAGAATCACATCTTAGTTCTATTTTTAATTTCCTGACCCACAGACATGCTCTTTTCCACACATCAATTTACATTTCCACCAGAAGGCACAACATTTCCTTTTCTACAGATTTTTAATAACACTAGTCTCTTTTTTTCATGATAACCATTATGAAAGCATTTTTAGATGCTCTCCATTTTCATCTCTATTCTCTCCATAGTCATCAATCCATCTATGCAGATAGATAAACTATCTGCAAATCATGATGAGTAGTGACACTGAACATCTTTTCGTGTATTTTTGGCTACAAATCCAAAGTCAGAGTGCCACATAGTAGGACTAAAATTTTGTAGAAATTAAATTACTTCTTAATTAATTGAAAATGCACCAGTTATGTGACAGGCACAATGATAAATATTGCTGATACAAAAAATTAAACATCATTTCAGATCTTAATGAATCATAATCCATAAAGTGGCAAATTATCGGGGATCCAAGATACCCAACATTTGAAGAAGTATAAAGGGACAGAAATGATGGTAATTCAAAATATTGCATCACACATCTAACCAGCATTTAAATGTCTTATATACTCTGATTACTTAACCTTCTGTCTCTAGTTTGGATCTGGCCCCTGGATAATTACAGAAGTTCAATCACTTCTCTGTGTGAAGCTTCATAGTCACTTCAAAGGGACAGTTGTTTAGAAGAGTTAAGTATGGAAATGCAGGTCAGTATTAAAAGCAAAAATCTTGTCACATATAAAATTGGCTTTTAAGTTATTAGCAATTGCTCTTTTATAATTGCTCTTGCATAAAAACATTGTCATTTTGTGATTCATATATTCTTTTTCACCCTATGTGTGAACTTTCAGCAACTGAAACTTGAAACTTCAATTTTTGCTTACCACTTACCAAGCCATTTTCACTTTTCCTGTGGATAACTGAAGCCTTCATCATTTCCCCAATCCTACCCATACATCTCATGTTCATCTAAAGTCTGCCGCATTACTGTCCTGTGAGTTAGACATGACAGATAGAATGTAAACACTGACAAATATGTGGAACATACTCAATACTTATTTAATGAATGAGAAATTGATGGATCATAGTGGTAAGTGAAGAAAAAATAGACATTGACACACAGGTTCATTGAGGATTTGAGAAGGGATAAGGGCTAACAGTATGATAGTGGTGGAGAAAGGTTTAAGTTCAAGATGAGGGTGTAGTATAAATGTTATATTTTTTGTGGCATTTTGATGGGGACACCAGCTTACATGTTCAGTCTTCAACCATCCCTGATCTTTGTTTCACCTCTCAGCGCTGGTACTTGAATAACTTGATAATTCCTTGTTTGATTTCATGGGTTCGTACTCCATAAACAATGGGGTTTAGGGCTGGTGGAATGATGTGGTGCAAGACATTGAGAATAATGGGTACACTGGCGGGCACTTTCTTTGCTGCCTTGTTTGTGAAGATAAAAACCAATAGCAATGTATAGAAGAAAAGTATAAGAATGAGATGGGAACCACATGTACTCAAGGCCTTGGTGGCTGCACCCCCTGACTGCAGGCGTAAAACAGCCCTAAGGATGAAGCAATAGGACAGCAAGATGAGTGCCAGATCAGAACCCAGTAGGCACCAGACACTTACAAATTGGTAGAGTTTGTTTAGACGAATATCATTACAAGAGAGCTTTGCTACAGAAATGTTGGCACAGATACAGTTCTCCACCACATTGCTGGCACAGTAGTTGAGTCTGGCAGCCATAACCGGTGTGGGAAGCGTGGCCAACAGATTGCGGAAGATGATGAAGATTAATGCATTAACGACAAACTGGTCAGTGATGATAGAGGTGTAACGCAGCGGGTGGCAGATGGCCACATAGCGGTCATAGGCCATGACCATGAAGGTGGTGGACTCCATGGGAAGAAAGGTATTCATGACGAACATCTGCAGGAAGCAGCCTGCAAAACTGATGCGCTTCATGTTGAACCAGAAGATGACCAGGACCTGTCAGAATCATTATTCTCAAAAACTGTGCATCTCTCCCCCTGTAAAGTACCTAACCCTGCTAAAAGCTATCAGATGCCCTTTTAACCACCATATCCCCAAAACCACAGACACATATACACAGGAGATGGCCTCCTAATTTCACATACTTTTATAGACAGCCCAACCTCAGAGTCTGATTTATACCCTTTAATCTACAGATCATGCCTTTATTCAAAAATGTTTATTTCTAGCATGTCTTCTTTTGATCTGCAGAGATCTTACTGAAATCTGTCTGGCCATGCCTGCCTTCTAAAGGTGTCACAAGAACATTAAAGTCAATAAGACCAATATATATAATTTGACATGCTTTAACCTCTGCACACATCAAAGAAACCTCTTTCAATTGTGCTTCTATCTCAACATATTATATAATATAAACGTTCAGTTGCATTTTAGAGGGAAAATTTTAGAGCCCTTGTTACAAGAATGGGTTCATTCAAAGTTCAAAGGACTATCCCATAAATAAAAAAAAAAAAACAGATCTCAGAATATTACAGACTCAGACATTGATAGAGGTTCTGTCAGTTGTCTGGCCACACCTTCCCATCTAGAAGTGTCATAAGAGCATTAAATTCATAAGATAAATATTTACATTTGAGGTGTCACAAAAGCACTAAAACAAATAGGACAATACTTACATTTGGAGACCTATCCTCAGCACAATCAAAAAAATATCCCTTTCAACTGTACTCCTATCTCAGTATATATTCAGTTATATTTTAGAGGGGATATTCTAGAATCCTTGGATATAAGAATAGAATCATTCAAAGTTGAAAAGAATATCCTTAGAAGTAAAAAGAATACCAGATCTTGGACTATTATGGACTCAGACATTGAGTTTCTGTCAGTTGGATAAGAAGAAACCTTTAGAAAACACTGGATATTGAGTATGAGAGGGAATATATGTGGGAAAGTCATAGGCTTAAGTGTGATGCTCTCTGAGGGTTTCCTTCAAAGTTAAGAAGAACTGTAACAGCAGACAAAATACTATTTAGAGAACAGTGACTGAGAGCCTGAAAATAGGGCTGACCTTGGGGATGACGGTGAGGCAGACGATGACATCCAAGAAGGAGAGAATGGCAAGCAGATAGTACATGGGCTCGTGCAGAGATGCTTCCTGCCGGATAGCAAGTAATAGCACAAAATTGGCCCCAAGGGCCAAAACCAGAAGAGGAGCCAGGACTAGAGACAACCAATGTTGAGTGTCTTGCATATCTGGGAAGCAGATCATTAGGAATTCGGTCACCTGGGTCTCTGTGCTGTTGAGAGACAATACCATGACTGGCATGTGGGTCTGAAAATAAGTGAAGGAAAAGAGACAAGAATCAAGATTTGGTTATTTCATTAATAGTGATTTTAGGCATTCATTGAAAGAATATGAAAACAGTAATATGGAAAGATTAATGTTTATAGCAACATTAGTCACAGGGTATATAATCTAAATGCTGATTGACAGATCACTGATAAAGAAACTATCAATAAACTAAGTAGAGTATTACGCAGGTGTTAAAGCAGATGAATCAGTGCCTTTTGGTACCACATATCTAGAAGTTGATGACTATGCTAAGTGAGATATGCTAAGGCAATTATCCGGTGATTTCACTAATTTATGGATTATAAATAACCAAAGAAAACAAATTGGCAAAACAACAAAAATAACTTTAGGAAATGAAAATACATTTGCTCTAGAGGGGACTGGTAAGAGAAGGGAGTAGGTTAAAGTGAGGATATTTTACCGCTGACCTTTGGTAGAGGGAGAAGGAAACACTTGCACATGTTGTAGTGTGTGAGGTGAACATGATAACCACTACACTACGGAAACACCACCACATGTTGCAGTGTGAAGGTGTCCTCCCATATTATACAGCTTGGTAAATGTATGGCGAATCATGAAAATTTGATTAAAGACTGATCCTCTCCTAACTAAACTGGCTGTTTCCACAAAGTCTTTTGTTGTAAATTCTTTTTTTAAATTTAAACTAGAACAGGTTCATCCGTACAAAAAGCAGTGCTCTTGGCATTTATAACATTGTGAATAAAGAGCAGCTCCTTTAAATGATAATCTCCCAACTCCACAGGCATATACACAGCCACCTAAGGGGTGTGCTGGGCTTCCACTCACTCTGTGGTTTGTGTGTTATGTCCTTTCCCTAAAATCAGCTGCCTTGCCCTCAAATAACTAATTAATTTCTCTTAAGTATTCCATTCTCTATACCGAGAGTTACATTTCTCGGAAATTTTTTTCTTGTCACTCTATTTCACACAGACAGATGCTCTTACTTTCTGTTGTTTCTCTATAATCCTTAAATATCCCAGTTATGCTATTCAAGCACAATTAAAGCTTTCCTGTACTCAGCAACATTTCCTATTTGTCTTCTAAAAAGTGTGCTCCCTGTCAGCAAAGAAATCACGCCATTTTTTATTAGAGCACAGAGAAAGTGTTGTGCACGTGGTGAGGTGACAGACACTCAGTGCAGATGGAAGTGATAGATCATTGAATGTGTTAAAACATCCTTGATGGAGTTAGTTTAGAATCTTCTTATCTTGCTGTACTACAGACCGCTGACATTCTTGATTAACAATAAAAACCTGAATAAAGCAAAATGGAAAAATTAATGTAGTGATGAGTGGGGAATGAAAGCAATCTACTAATAAAAACAACAAATGCAAAAGAATCTAGTGTAGTATCTCATTTGAGTTGATGACTAGTTTAAAAAACATTATGCAGTTCCCAGGGAACACAGAAAAATAAGGAAACGAGTCTCCTAAACCATGGAAACTGAAAGAACACTTCACTGTGTCCCAAGAAATGACATGATGGAAACTGAAACTTCACTTCTAAGTATATTCTTTTAAAGTATTTTTCAAATTAATTTGTTTCACACTGTTGTAGTTCCCATATTTCTTCCACCACATATCACCAATCATCATTTTTTCCTTACGGATTTCCTCCATATTTCACCTCCCTCCTTTTCTCTCCTTTGTTGGGTATTTCATTTTTACAGTCAACTTGTTAACTTTTACTATTACTTGTTCTTTTGTTTGATTTATCTATATCCCACATATAAGTGAGACCATTTGGTATTTCTCTTTATTCTTCTGACTAATATCAGCTGGAACAATCCCTTCCAGGAAAAATATTTCCTTACCATACAAATGATAAACAGATATCACCAAAGATATACAAAGAGCTTATACAACTTAACAAAAAAATAAACAAATAAACAACTCAATCAAAAATGGGCTAAAGAACCTCTCCAGAGAAGAAATTCAAATGACCAACAAGCGCACGAAAAAATATTGAACATCACTAATAATCAGGGAACTGCAAATCCAATGACAATGAGATACTACCTTGCACTGGTAAGAATGAGGGATATAGGAAAAGCAAACAAACAGACAAGAAAAATTTAAAACAGTCAGAAGAACTGAAAATACAGAACAAAAGAGGGGAGGGGGAAAATTGGAGGTGAGATGGCCACAAAAGTTTAAGATGATGGCGCATGGGCCACAAGGTGGTGTGAGAACCCTGAGACTGACAACAATGTAATTAATTAATTAATTAATTGAATGACCCTTATGTAAATAACAGGCAAAATCTAATGCTGGTGTGGATGTGAAGAAAAAAGAACACTTTTACACTACTGGTGGGAATGCAAACTGAACCAGTCACCAAGGAAGTCTGTGTAGAGGATCCTCAAACTACTAAAAAAAGGTACTACCACACAATCCAGCAATTCCACTTCTTGGAATCTATCCAAAGGACACCAAAACACTAATTCAAAAGGACACCTGTACTATTCCTATGTCTCTTGCTGAGTTGAGTATATTCTTAATCCCCTTAGCATCATGCTGGTGAAGGAGTGGCCTGACTCTGCTGTGTCCTCCTCTTAAAATATCATCTCCCACGGATGAATTATCTCTCTTCTGGGTCTGTAGTTCTTTGCTACCACTCCTAGGGGAAGCAGAGTTCAGTAAGGTCAAAGACAAGGCACCCTTCATTTTTCTCTGAGGCTACTGGCTCAATATGGATACTTCCATTACGCTTCTAATAGACACAAAAGGAATATTCCTCCCCAAGCAGCCTCCCTGCCAGAGACAGGTCTGAACTGACTTCCTCTGAGTTATATGACCCACATTTTAATGTGCTCATGGTTTTCATTGTTCTTCCATACTAACATCTGAGCAAAAGGTTATAAATTCCCGGAAATACACAGTGCATTAAGGTGAGAATCAAACTCCAAGCGTTATTATGCTTGCCTTTTCAGTATACGGTCCCTCAAATACATACGGAGAAAGTGTCCCCAAACAGCAATTCTGACAATGCAGCAGCCCCCCGGGCAGTGTGTGACTCCTCAATTTCCTGCTGGTCTTCTGTTTATGACTCCAAGCCCTGGGCAACTTTAAGAAGTTACTCTTGCAGTAATAACCACTCTCCTGTGACTAGAAACACAGAGTTAGTTTGGGAATCCAGTTCCCATGGGATCCTCTGTCCATACAGATACACACACATTTCCAGTGTAAAAAGAGATGTCTGACTGAAACTTAGATAAAGTGAAAGAGTGGTGACCAGTTTATTATATTTTCTCTTGAAATGTCTGAATGTTAATGCACAAGAAAATGTATTACTTGCAACAAAAAGGATTGTCCCATGGAGGATGAACCTCTTAGGAAGATAGAAACCATTAGACTTTGAAATAGTTCATTTTCTGTGTTGCATACTAGTTTCACAAGCTAGCTGAAGAATTGTTTCTAAAATGAGTAATTGATAATGATCTATTTTATCATTAATTTTATATTGTTTAGAAACATCTTCCCACAATGAAATGTCCCTTCTAAAGAATGTTTCAAGTGTATCTCTATTATTTGTTTCCTTAATGAGCTTGGAGTAATAATGAACTAGGGTGAACAATGGCAGGGCGTTATTGGTGCTCTGTATTGGGCAAGATGTGGTAGCACACATTTGAGAGGTATGAACCTGTGACCCTAAAACACAAACAGTGTGTATGTCAACATTACTTTATAACATAATTTAAAAACTCACTAGATGGAAATTAATGTATCTGTATTATTTGTTTCCTTAAGGAGTTTGGAGGAATAATGAACTAGATTAAACATGGCATGGTATTATTGGTGCTTTGGTGCTGGGCACAGTATGAACCTCTACTTATAACATAAACAGTGTTCAAGTCAACATTACTTTGTAACATAATTAAAAATATCACTAGATGGAAATTAATTGGGCAAGTAATCTTAAATATGAATGAAACTGTGATTTCAATTGACTGACAGATTTTAGCACGTCATATAAAGCTATAAGAATTAAGACAGCATGATTTAATATAAAGAAACCAGCCAATTAAACAGAATAAAGAACAAAAAAAAAGGACCTAGATAAAGGTGGTCACCAGGTTGAGGAAAAGCAAACCAACAGGGGGATAATGGTGAATTTAGAAAATGTTCCTGTGTCAAATGAATTCCCATGTGGAAATTAAAGGACCTTTGACACCTGTCCTTCAATATATGCAGAGATCATTCCAGATGAGTTTCTCTTCCCAATGTTACAGGAAAAGTTAGTGCCTAGAAGAGGGTCTAGAGGGTATTTAATTGGTGAATACAAGGACTATCTGTTGAACAGATAATGCTGAACAGCTAGTTCATGTGCTCCAGTAGCAAAAAACTTTCTCCAAGGGATAAAATTAGGAACAGTCTTGGGAATAGATGGTAATGTCATATGTCCTATTGACTTGGAAAGCAACTCTTTAAGAAATTGATTATCTTGGTCACTGTCTTCTTTGAAAATAGCACCATGTCTGGTGGAGAGGCAGGAGGGCTCAGCCTGATTGTTAATACAACAAACACAAATTCGTTCTTTTGTGTAAGATTCCTGTAGCAGTCTCTTAGTGTGATACTTCTGCTAGCCTAACTCCTGAAATAAATATGAAATGCTTATTCAAGAAGAGTCTGAATGCATTGTGATCATGCCATATTCTTCTGTTGTTTCCATGAATTTATGAAAAAAAAAAAACCTCTTAACAACTTTGATTTTTTTCCAAAAAGTCTGTCAATTAATGCCAGAGCAATATATAATGTTGTGCTTTGCCTCAACTTTGTTATTTCACCAAGAATCTTCCCCTGCCTAAAACAGTCTCTAACCCTTTTCATCTTACTTTGTCTGAGTGATACGTATTCCCTGATATCAGCTTTAGACAAAATGAGATTAGCAAACTCTTTGCCTTTTGTTCTTCTGTATCCACTAGCTACATAGGAAAAAAAACCTAATTATTGTCAGTTAAACTGCTATATTCTGTCACATTGCCTTTACTTCTGACCTCAGGACCTTCTGAAAATTTCAGATGGAAGGATAGAGCCTGAGTCGGTACAGGCAAAACAAACGAACAAAAATCTGGCAGTATTCATGCAGAACTCAAACTTGTTTCATTCATTTTCACCCTTGTACCTCTCACTTTGCTCACTTGGTATCTGCTGTTTCAAAGGTTTGAACATCTCAGGGTAGTTGCTGCTGATAAGGGATAGAGCTTTCTGAGACAAGGGTCAATTGTCTTGTCAGCTGGCCATCAGACACTGATGAAAAACTGAAGTGCCCAGGTATATTCAGATTGATGCTTTCATTGTTTTTGGATGATTCCCTAAACATCATTGATCTGGGTTACTAATTCTGCCATGTTTTTTTCCAAAAATGTGGGTTGAGTCTTAATCTATTATTCAGGGGTGTTTCTGTACCATCTCCATTAAGGTGGAGAGAGATGCAATACCTTAAATTATCACACTTGATCTCATTAAGGAAGTGATTTCTCCCTTTTCTCAAATGTCTACAAATGGACACTGCTATCAGACTAAACCTAACCCTAATCCTGCCTCAACTAGAAAAATTCTGGACCACGTCTACCCAGTGTTAGTTAGCACATTAGCCACTGTGTTTATTACGTAAGCCCTAGCCTCCCCTGTCCTGGTTCCTATAAGTTGGAGAAGTTTGACCTCTGCAGCAAGCCCTTCCTCAACTCCATCATACTATCTGAATCTGTAGTTCCTAGTAGCTGGTGCTTGAGAAAATCAAACCTTGTGTGGGAAAACAACAAAGTTATATATATTGTTTAGCTCTTATCATGTGGTGCAGAGGGGGAAAAAAGCCTGAAACTAGATACTTATATATTTTGCTATATAATAATCTTTCTCCCCCAGATTCTCCATTGTATCTCCCTTGTGGATACAGATCTTGGATGGACTTTACATGATTTGGGTCAATCCAGAGACATTCCATCAAAACTATGCCTTTCTGATTTCTTGACTTTGGATCCTCAAACACCATTATCTAGAGTGTGCATTTTCATTTTCTTATATGTGAGATGGAACAAAAGCCCTAACATAAACTATTACTTCTGCCAAAGCTTTAAGTGAGTGTTTCAAAGGTACTTCTGTATAGTTTACTCCATGCTAGTGCCCATTCAGTTACTAGTCTGTAACCAGTGGTGACACTTAAACATCTCACCACTTAATACTTCATGGCTGAGATCCACTATATTGCTAAAGTCATAACAAAGCCTTTCTTATGCTCAAAAATATACAGAGATGCTTTAGGTTTCCTGGTTTCCACTATCACTACCTAAAGCATTACATCTTACATAAGACTAAATATCTGCTTACGCTATGTTTGCATTTGTATATAAAGGGAAAAATAAAAGAGATTTATAGTGCTTCCCCAAGAACACCTTAAAAACCTCATGTATTAAAGTGTTTCCTTGTAGTAGTGAGAAGCACTAGATACATAAGATCATATTCCATTTTACATGCACTCCTCCACATTGTATTTTATCATGTATACTTCATTCCACAGATAATTCCATTGTCCCATTTTATGGCAGTTCCCAGTTAACTTATCCTACTAGTTTTTGCTGACCATCTTTTGTGTGCTTGTTATTCCACTGAAATCACAGAAACTGCAAAATGAAGTGGCAGAAGTTGACCTCATAGAACTTAAAAGATAAAGGAAAACTATTTGGAAGAAGAACAAGCAATATACATTTTTAGGAGCTGCAATTTTCTAAATGGAACAATGCTCAAATTACTGTAGTTAATACTAGAATTTTAATATGCCAGAAACTGTTTCCACAGAGTTCAAGGAAAAAAACTGCAATGAAAAGAAGTTTTTAAAAATTCCAGTCATAAACAGGGGTGTTCGCTCCCATCACCCAAAGATTATCTTAATTTTTTAAAGAAATCATTTAAAAAAAAAAAAGAAAGAACCATGAGGATTACCATTCCAAGTAAATGACATTAGATAATTAGCTTAGTAGGCATCTGCTAGGAATTAATTGAAATAATATTGGATAACATATGTGACTTATTCAACTGTGAATCAAAGTTCTATTACCAATTTCTTTATCTTTACAATAAATCCATTCATGGCACAAAACCAGTTTGAACTAGTCAGGTAGAACCAAGACATCCAATGCACATTGAGGACATGAAGAGAAATTCAAAATGACTGGAATCACATTTAGTCTTTATTTGGAATTTCATATCACTCTAATTAAACTCCTATAATTATGTCTAGACAAGTTCTAATCACTTGAAACCAGGGAAAATATCCAAGACACTCGAAAATACAGAAGTCTAAGGTTCTAGTCAGTGTAACAGAAAACAGGATCAAAATATAATCCAATGATCATGCAGAAATTTAAGTTCACACTTATTTCTACAATATTCATTTAAAGTTCCTATGCGTAGTGACTTTTCCCCATTAATATGTAATCCTGATGCTGGGTTTCAGCATCAGAAGTTTTACTTCTTACAACCTTCTGAGTAGTTTCAATATTCCGTGCTTGATCTCCTTGGTTCTCACACCATAAACAATAGGGTTTAAAGCTGGGGGTATGAGGTGGTGCAGGATGTTGAGCATAATGGGGACATCTGGGGGAATTCTCTTTCGGGCCAGATTAGTGATGACTAGAACTAACAGGACAGTGCTGAAAAAGAGGATGAGGATGAAATGGGAGCTACAAGTACCCAGAGCTTTGGCCATAGCTCCCTCTGCCTTGATCCTTAGCACAGCTCTCAAGATAAAGGAGTAGGAGAGAATAATAAGGATGAGATCAGAGCCCAGTAGGGTCCATCCTACTACAAATTGGTAGAGCCTATTGAAAGTGATGTCATCACAAGACAGCTTGGACACCGACAGGTTAGTGCAGATGCAGTTCTTGATGATATTTTCTGCACAGTATCTGAGCCTGGAAGAAAGAATAGGGACAGGTAGAGTCAAAAGTCCATTCCGGGCCACAACAAAGATGGCAGCCTTAACTACAAATTGGTCGGTGATGATAGATGGGTATCTCAGTGGGTGGCAGATGGCCACATAGCGGTCATAGGCCATGACCATGAATGTGCAGGACTCCATAGTCAGGAAACTATTCATGATGAACATCTGGAGGAAGCATGCAGAGAAACTGATAAATCTGTTGTCAAGCCAGAAGATGGCCAGAACCTTGGGGATGACAGTGAGGCAGAGCACAATGTCCAGCAGAGAGAGAAGACTGAGCAGGTAGTACATGGGCTCGTGCAGAGAGGCCTCCATCCAGATGGTGATCAGCAGTGTGATGTTGGCCCCCATAGCCAGAAGGAAGAGGAGACTGAGGGGTGGGGACAGCCAGTGCTGCCAACTCTGGTAGCTAGGAAAGCAGATTAGGAGGAATCCAGAGATTGGAATTGAGATGTTACTGCTTTGTGATGCCATGTGCTGTATCTGACACTTCGGAAGACCTTGGAGGGCAGGACAAGAATACAGTCATCCACACAATATCAATACTAAGAGGAAGTAAATTCCTTTCCCAAAAGTATCATTGAAAAATACTAAATATTAAATGTCTGGGTATTATTTTAAATGCTGTATAAAAGTTCAGTCTACTACTTAGTTTAAATCCTGTAACTATTTTTGTGATTTTGGGGTAGACTCTTTTTCTTTTTCCTTTAAGTAGACTCTTAAACATGAAATCACTGGATCATATGGTAGGCTTATTATTAGTGTTTTGAGGACTCTTCACAAAGCTTTCATTAATGAATGGGTCATTTTACATCCCCACCAGCAGTGTAAGTGGTGCAAAGGGCTTCATTTTCCTCCATATCTCTGTCAATATTTATTAGCTCTTTTTTAATATAGGCCATCCTCACTGGTATGAGGTGGTGTCTTATTGTGGTTTTGATTTGCATTTCCCATATAACTAGAAGTCATGGTATATATACACAATGGAATACTACTCAGTGATCACAAAAAAATGAAACTCATATCATTTATGGTAACATGGATAGTGCTGGAAGGCATATATGTAAAGTAAGAAAGAAGATAAATATTAGATAATTTCCCTTGTATGTGGAATATAGATAATCTGTACAAAAAATCAAGGAGAATAAGACAAAACTTGCAAGTTGACAATAGATCATAGGCATAGAGAGGTGACAGAAAATAGAAGTGTCAGAATAGGGGAGAGAAGAGAATAAGGGACTTTGGTGATAGTTTAAGGATGATATAATGGTGGAATTACATCCAAGGGGAGAAACTAAATATTGTGCAAAAAAAAAGACAATGATGTAAGAAGACAAAAAAATAAATACTTTAAATAATTTAAAACTCTAAGTAGAATGGTAATAAGAAAACCATTCTTATTTGCATTGAATATTTGCATTGAATGATTTCCTATTTGCATTGAATGATTTCCATTTGTAGTCTGTTTCCTTACTAATTTCCCTACTCAGTTGCTGTTGATAAATGATAAAGTCATCCTCCTTATAAGAAATTATGCAATAAATGTTCCCATTTTAAGGTGAGGCAACACAGAGATTTTTATTAAGTTCTCACTGATAATATATGATGCCTGAATCTAGAGCTGAAACTTAGCCACCAACTTTCCTTTTTCTATAAACAAAAGCACAGTTGTAGTCCCTAGTGCTAGAGCAGAAAAGCCCCAAGTCTCACCCAAATGCTTGTCCTGCCTCTCTCCAAGAAAAAGCATCACAGATAAGGGAGAAATCAGGTATATAGGCACCGCTAGAAAATATCTGAATTTATTTGAGTCGTGATTACGTTGGACAAAAGATGGCACTTTGTAGAGATATGAAAGAGAATAAATTTGGCCATAGAAGAGTGAAAAGTTTCCTAATGTCTTAGTCAATCAGTTGGATGAAAACAAGAAATTTCAAGAGTCAAAATCTTTGATGCAGCAAGTGATATTTCGAGAATGAAGGATAGCAGCCATTGTTACCTGCGTGTGATTTCACATTAATTCCTGATCAATCCAAATTGAGACTATATGGTGAACATAATCAATAAAACATAAACAAATTTATGACATTTATGACACAACCTTTCATACGCTCTTTGCTCTAAGGTTTATCTGAGAACACTGGTTACTAGTTGCAAGTTACATTATTGGTTTACAATGTTGTGAAGAAGCCCAACCTCAGTCAGTTTTTATCAGTGGCAATGAGTATTGTACCTTCTGAGGAATTTCTCCTCCTTTTTCTGAGAGTGAATACTATTCTGAGAAGTGTATCCAAGTATTTAAAAGAAGTTTTGAAAGCCGAAAGAAGCAAATTTGCCCTTAGAGTTTATATATTATGTCACCACCTATATATAATTCACAAAAACACTTCCAGTAGAAATAAAATGCAAATAACACATAATTTTAAGTTTCCAGTAGCCACCTTAAAATATTGAAAGGAAACATGCAAAATTAACTTCAGTAATATGTGTTTTATTCAAAATATACAAAATAATATCACACTAACTTGTAATCAACTTAAAAAAAACTATTTAAAGAGCTATTTTACATTTTGGGTTTGTTTTTAAACTAATTCTTCAAAATCAGATATGGATTTTATACTTAAAACACATCTCAGTTCTGAGTGGTCTCTTTTCAAGTACGCAACAGCCACATGTGGCTACTAACTATTCTGTTGGACAATACAGGACTAAAGCTTTGGAAAATCTTTTATTTTACTTACTATGTAAGTTTTTCTTAGTGTTGGCCACATGACTTTTTTGTTCCCATATGACTTAGTTTATATATTGCAACTAATTTCATTCATATCAGCTTGTTATTGCAGTTCTTATTCTTGCTCAAAGTTTCTTTAGAGATTTCTTAAGAAAATTGATCTTTCAGACTTTAGGATGAGACATTAAGACAGAGACAATAAAGATACCCAATGCTTGCAACTTAGGTAACACAGAAGCTCTCACTGGAGACTAAACTTTCCATTCACCTCAGCCTCAGACTCATACTAGATGCAGCACTATCAGTTATATCTCATATATGTATATATATATATTAGATATATTACACTCTTCTCCATCATTACCTCAGGCCAATGAAATAACATAGCTTTATAATCAATGTTACCACTCAGTAAAGAATAAAGAAATGGCCAGATATCCCCAAATTCAGTTATAGAATATATTCTTTGAAATAGCATCTACTTGGACTGGCACTAGGTTTTGTGAACAGAAAATGGTAAAGAAATTAAGTTTCAAAAAGAAGAGTCTGAATTACAAAATAGTTATAGCTTCAGATGTATAGCCAGAGGAAACATATTTATTATTTGTCAGATTAATCTTACCTGTGGCCAGATGACAGTGACCTGAAATAAAGAAATCTATTTTCATAAGCTCATATGAGTTGGGTGGGTATGGTGCTTTTTATCTTGGCTCAATGAAATGAAAATGAAAACTATTATCTACATGCAGCTTGGAATCTTCTGGAGAGATAGGTACCTTGATGGGAAAACTACTGTGTTCCAAATCAAGAGCAGGGAGAGCACTAAGACAAGGCAGTGTGAGATTGGAGGACCCAAAGGGGTAATACAGGTCACTAGGATTATGGAGTCTGCCTCATCTAGGGCACCTTCTTTAAGAAGGGGAGTTTGATTTGCAGATGATAATTTAAATTCCTGGTCTCTAGTTGCCATGTAATGAAGATATAGATATAATTCAAGAATCATGACCCTGAAAGTCTTGGTTTTTCCAAATGGGTCACATGGGGCTTAGATTAAGAGAAATTTGCTCCCACATGATGATAGCAGTGATGCCTTAGGTTTGGGGAAAACTGTAAAATAGGAATCTGTAGCATCAGACCTGATGTATTACTACCACAGGAATTTCTACTCCCTGTTTCTGATGGAATACTGGAGGCCTACATTTTGCCCCATTCACATCTTCCTGATTCTCCTGAATCTAAACAAGACCTCCAAGCCACAAAGCGGCTACCCTATCCTGCTGCTCCTTATGAGAACTCACTGCACCATCTGACACAGCCCCTTGGAGACTCCAGAGATTGTTTTCATGATTCTAAGCTCCACTCTTTTCTTACCTCCCTGAAGACCAAAAATTTCAGGTCTCCTTAGAAGAGAAATGGATGTGAGTGGATAGAGGGAAGGAGGATGGGAAGAAATAGGAGAGAGAACAGCAGAATCAATAGTGGTAAATGTAAGAGTTGAAGGAAACCAAGAAAATTTGGTGGGGAGAGGAGTCTAATAAAGAACATACATGTTTGAAAAAGTATGTATTTCAAAGCTTGGGACAGAGATACCCATTAAGAATGCATTTAGAGAGAGTGTCTTTGAGGGATTTTTTCTTCCACTTCCCTCACCCCTTTGAGTTTTTAATGTATTTCTTAAACTAGGATTGATACAGGGTAGTGACACAGTTAAAAATTGTATTGGGTCCAATACAATTGGGCAGAGTTTGAGAGAAAGATCCCTCCCTAGAAAAAATAAGAAGTGCAAAGAAGGGCATATATGAAAGGAAGAAATGAGGAAAGGAAAAGGAAAGACATGAGAATGGCAGACTGAGGGAACAGGCCCATGTGGCCTGGCCAGGGTAATCTCCCTGGAAGAGTCAACTAGAAGTTACAAGGATCCATGGTATAGAGAGTGTGGTGCCGTAGCAAGGTGGCATAGTGAGCTGGTACCTGGAGATGGTCAAGGATTTGGAAAGCTGATTTGGGTATCAACAATTGTGGAAGAAGTTTGAAGAAACTTGGAGAAACAGAGCAGTTTGGAATGCTGGAAAGAGAAGAAGCAAAGAGAAGACACAAGAGAAAGACAGAAATTTGCAGAGTGCCTGCCTCAGTTTTGGAGGGGCAAAGGGGCACCATCTTGGACATGTATCGATGGGAACTTTGGGGATGAAAATGGTGTAAAAACTGGTCACTTGTGGCAGTAAGAACTTTTCATTTTCTTGGTTAATTACTCTTGTTAATAAAACCCTGCTATTTAAACTGCTTTTGTCTGGAAACTGTTATGTGTGGGTGATGCTGACCTGTGACTTGTTGGTTATAGGCTTCTGCCCCTTTTGAACCTGATATTATGATTATATCATTATGGCCAGTCTACAAAAATGGGTCATAAAGCATAATATATAATGAGCACATTGCTTTCCTTTTCCATATTACTTTTATTATCCACAGTACAGGGGCTTAATTGGAAATAAGATGAACAAATAAAATATCATTATTAAGATAGGACATGATAAAAGTGTGGAAATTAGTTCACTCACTGGGTGAATATAGGCTTTTTCTGAAGATGTGCCTTTGTAAAGGACAAATACTTTACAAAGTCACTGTGAGGGAGATGGAGAGAATGCTAAGACAGAATCTGTCTTTCCAACCTCATAAGATCTGAGTTCCAGGAATGGGATTGACTGACTTGAATTAGAATGTAGTATTTCTGTAGTGTTAAGAAAAATCATATGTGTTACAGAATTGATACTCATTGATTTCTAAGTCTGGCCTAATTCTTTTAGACTTATACCAAAATTTTTGGTTTTCTCTACCACTGTAACCAAAATAGTCAATATTTCTAAATATTCTCTACACATGTTTTATTACCTGTCTTAGTAATTTCACTCTTTCCACATCAACCTTCTTTTCTAGTAGCATCATTTGCCAAATCACATCTATTCTACTATTCAAACACCATGTCCCTACATCTATTCTACTATTCAAACACCATGTCCCTCAGAAATTTCCTTCCATGATCCTCTCTACTGGAATGAGTATATTTGCATGTTGAGTACCTGCTTGTCTTTTTATGATATATCAGTGTTTCTTTTAGTAGTTAGCATGTTTTGTCTCTTTTAAATTCTGTGTGGTTACTTTATAGTACTTGATGCAGAGAAATTTAAAGTGAAAGGATGGTAAACAAGATGAAGCACATATAAGAGCTTATTTTTCTCTCTATATATTTGAAAGCAACTTGAGGCAATGATCAATTCACATTATTATGTGTTTTCATAGTACTAAACACAGAGCTTTTTTTGTGTGTTTAGGTTTATGGGTCCTTCATAACTTCTTTGTATATTATGAGATCTTTATACAGGGACCCTTTATTGGATGCATATTTTCTCACCTGATACACTATCTTTTCATTTCATTTTGATTTGAATTGACGTTTAGCTCCTAGAATATTTCAAGAAATCATTTGTGGTATCTATATACCATATTTTGATGAAAATGATTTATTGTTATCAGTTACACAATATTCTTCCCTAAGTCTTCCCCTTGTGAGGATAGTGGGGGATATGGTTTCTCTCATTCCTCAAACCCAAGAAACAACTTTTTAAACTCGTAACTCTTTACATTCCATTTTGACCAAAAAACTCTGACCAAAGGCAGAGATTCCCCAAAGAACCCCAAACATCTTCACTTCGTATCAGTTATAGTACACTAAAATTGAATTTTATAAACTAAATCTATGACAGGAGAAACAGCTACACCAAAAAATTTTCTTTTTGAAATTTTCAATATTTTGCAAGTTGCAGAGGAAGTTTTATAACAGAGAAAACAGAGAGAGGGAGTCTGAGGCACAAAGAGCCACTCTCACTTCACAGTATTGGCTTCATCCATGCAGAAAACCACACAGAAATCTCCAAACACAGCAACCACGCTCTTTTCGTGTTTGCCTTTTCTTTGTGTTTCTAAGAAAGAAACTGCATGTCACAGCATCAAATATTTATTGCTATTTATAGCTGTTTATAGGATGTAATTTACAAACAAGATGGTTTGTAATCATACATTTTTGTGAAGTAGACATGGAAAAGATTTTACATGGGAGGGAATCAAGTAAAGGAGGCAGATGGAGTAATTGGTGTGTGAATCAGAACTACAGAATGGAATTAAGAAATTTCATGAAGGAGAAGAATGAGGTGTAGGGAAAAAATATAGCAAAACTCCAGCATTTCCCCAGTCAGCTCAGAAATTCATGTACATTTTGTACATGGCAGAACCATAATGCTTATGTATCTGGACCCTGAGTTCTATTTGTTTTAAAAATTATATTACATGAATTTTGTAAGTGTATACATATATACATATAAAGTCCTATGTGTATATATGTATACATAAATATATATAAATTAGTAGAAGTGTGAATATTTATATTTATAAAAATGGAAATAATTTATCTTGAATAAATATGACCTTTTTATTCACCAGTGTGTTCTATTTCCTTGGCTAATTTAATTTGCAACTTTGAAGTCCTGAGTTTCTTACAAGGGAAATGAGATAAATATATAGAGTGGTAAGACTGTTACAGTGATATAATAAGATAATGCCTAGACAGTGTTCAGAAATTAGAGATTAGTTGATGACCATATACTGATAACTTTTACAACTCTTTTACTTAATTACCTCTAGAATTAACATTTTAGAATCAAATAATTCAAAGTAAACCCCTTTTCTGTGACTCAATGTCTGGGAGGTGGATAACATATTTCTTAACCTCTGAGTCTCATGTTTGGCCTTATAGATTCACATGTGCTAAAGATGACAATTCACCTTTCACATTTATTGGAATGGAGTGATTAAGTAAAATTAGGATAGCAATGTTCAACAAAAGATCTAAGCTAGGAATAAACTGGGTTTTATCTTTATTAATTATTTAAAACAGTGTTTTTTTGGTGTTGAATTTGGATAGGATAATTAGTCATTTTTGAGTTCACTAGGTAATTTATACACAGAACTCATTTTGCTAGAGCTTTGTATTTAGTTTGACCACTAGATGTCAGTAAAGTTCGTCAGTGGAAATTCCTTGCGTCAAGCCTTGTTTAAGTCATGAGCTGGGTTAGCAGAGTCTAATTGCTCAGTTAAGTAGGAGAAATAAAATCTAAGTTAGTCTCATTTTGTTCTTAAATATATGTTAACTTGAGATCAACTACGTATCTGAAATAACACAATGTTTCATAAAAGCTATCTGGCTAAGCAACTACTGCCATTTATTCTATGTTTTGCATATATTTTACTGTAAATGTTCAGTATTAATATGCATCTCCTTTTCCTTTATTAGGGAATCGCTGACATATTAATTTTGAGTGCAGCACAATAATTTAATATTTTTATATTTTGTGAAATGATGACAGTAGATATAATTATCATCTGCCTCCATATAAAACTGAAATGTTTCTATTGTGATAAGAACTCTTTAGATGATTCTCAGCAACTTTCAAAGATGTAAAAGAATATCATTAGCTATATTTTTCATGCTATACATGCTATTCCTATGAGTTATTTGTTTTATAACTGGAAGGATGTACCTTTTGACATCCTTGACCTATTTCTCCCACGATTCCATCCTTACTTCTGGAAACCACCCATCTGCCCTCTATTTGTGAAGTTGGTTTTTGTTCATCTGTTTCTAAAGATTACACGTACAAGTGACATCGTGCAGTATTTGTCTTTCTCTGTCTTACTTATTTTATTAAGCATAATGCCCTCAAAGATTATCCTGGTTACCAATGACAGAATTTCATTCCATTTTATGGCTGAATAATATTCATGGTATTATTGAAAATTTTTATGGTAGATTTTAAATTATAAATCATTAGTGTTTCCTTTTGGCTGTTTATAATTTTCCCTATAATTCTGGTTACACATTTTCATATCAATGCTTTTGAATTTCAATATCAGTGAAAGTTTTATGATAACTCTGCACTTTCTGAAATATGCATGAATCCTATAAAATATGTAAAAGAAATCTTCAGGCATATCAGTTCTCCCTCTGAGTAAATACTCTCTCAGAGACATTTCAGAGAGAATACTCTGAAATCATGTGTGAATATTCAAGAATACAAACACAGGGTATGCATGGCTATTACATACTTATTTTGTTCCTTTTCCCATCCCCCCATTTTAATCATCAAGGTATATGATCGTATTTCAAAGTGTGTTTGTCCAAATTGTTTTTTAAATTAACATTATTTTATAGAACTCTTAGATTGCTTGACAAGATAGAAATTCAAATGTCTGAAATTTAACTCTACTCAAAGAGAACTCTGAGAACAAAAAGAGAGAGATTATACTTTATAACAGACAAAATCCTGAAAAAACCGTATAGAATACTGATTGAAAGGAAGATATGTAAAAATATTGGTCTCTGAGTTTTTATGCTCATTAATCACATGAACCAGCATTCTGGATAGCTGAAAGTGAAGAAGCAAGGTCTCTACCTCCACGTCATGCTCTGCGATTTCGACAGCTGGCTAAGATGGGCGTGTTCATAGGCATGGCCCTTAACCTTTGACATCTGGTTGGGTTTAGGAATTGGAAAGCCCAGTAGGAGGAAAGATATGAATGAGGTCAGGATATTATTTTGTGTTCCACCTCTTTCTGTAGATGGACCTCAAATTCACGACTAGAATTTAACTTTCAAAAGAAATCCCAACTTCTAGCTCCATCCATGTAGCTGCGAATGACTTAAGTTTATCTGTTTTGATTGACAAAAAATTTCCATTATGTTCTTATACCATAACTTTCTGGCACAGCCATGTGGAGCTAGAAGGAATCATGTCAGCAGAAATAAGTCAGAAAAAAAAGAAAAAAGAAAAATATGGGATGGTCTCACTTCATGAAGGAAACGATGAAAACAAACACACAAATGGACAAAAAAAATGTTTAAACTATCAACAGAACTGAAGTATAGAGCAAGAGAGAGGGAGGAGGGTAAAACTGGGGGAGGGATGGGCACAAGAGATTACAGTGGTTCACAGATGATAAGGTGATGGGAGGACATCGGGGTAGACAATGATGTTAAGCATAAATGTGTGTGTGTGCATGTGCGCATGCAATCAATTGAAAAAATAAAATTAAAATGATGGGGCCACAGTCTCCCTCCAAATTAAAAAAAAAAGGAGTATTTAACAAGAAGATGAGAAAACTTCAGTTCTTATTTTTTTATGATTCGTTTTTATTATTTCCTTATTGCACTTTTACATTTTTAATAAAACTTTCTTTTTTAAATTTTATTTTATTTTTCCTTGATTGCACATATATATACCACACACCTATATGTATATATATCACATCACATCCCAAGGTTCTCCTAATATCCCATCACCTGTAAATCATCTTTATCTCTTGTGCCCTCCCCCTACCCTGATTCTTACCCTCTCCCCGTCTCCTGCTCTATGCCTCAAGTCTGTTGACAATCTTATATTTTTCTTGTCTGTTTGTTTGTCTTCCCTCAAGCTCTCATATAAGTGAGACCATCCTGTATTTCTCTTTTTCTTTCTGGCTTATTTCTGCTAACGTGATTCCTTCTACCTCTAACCATTTTGCTGCGAATGACGTAAGTTTGCCTTTTTTGATTAAAGAATAATATTCCATTGTATAGATATACCACATCTTTTTCAGCCATTTGTCAGTTTGGGGGCATTGGGGTTGTTTCCATATACTGGCACTTGTGAATAGTGCTGCGATAAACATCTGGGTATATGTGTCTTTTTTAATTAGTGTTTTTGTGTCCTTTGGGTAGATTCCCAGTAGTGGGATTGCTGGGTCAAATGGCAGTTCCACTTTCAGTTGTTTGAGGGTCCTCCACACAACCTTCCATAGTGGCTGGGCCAGTTTGTACTCCCCCAGCAGTGTAAGAGTGTTACTCTTTCTCCACATCGACACCAACACTAGTTGTTGCCTGTTTTTTTTTATTCTATTTTTTTAATTTATTTATATATAAATTTCACAACATTGTAATCTCAAGGATTTGCCCCCCCCTCCCCTCCCTTCCCCCCTTTAAAACTTCATTTCTTATGAAAGGCTGTTAATTCATTATTGTATAAATAAATTTTTAGCATAAGAAAATTAAAAAAAAAAGAAATCCCAACTTCTGTCTGATAGGTTATCTACACTTTCAGGGCTCTCTTCTTTTCTTCAGTTCAGGTAGTTGTAAATGTCTCCCTCTCTTTTCATTGTTTAAAATTTGATGTTTTATATACCTATATTTTTTTACATTGTTGTACACTCTGAAGTTCTCCCCCTATCATGTCACCCATAAACCTCCATCCTGACCCCTTGTGCTCATCCATCTTCTGATTTCATTTCCCTGTTTCCCCCCTCCTTTGCTGTATGCTTTAGTTCTGTTGTCAGTTGACTAATTTTAACTTTTTCTTGTCTTTTGTGTGTTTTCCCTATATCCACTCTTACTTTTTTTATTGTCCCCTGTGGTTTTACTTTATTGTGGCTGTATTTGTCATAGTTAAGGGAAACGTCTTATGTTTGTCAACTACTTTTTCTAAAACCCTAATGTAGCTAATAAGCAGACATTTTTAACCTGCAGTTCCTTTCCTTTAAACTGGAGGATAGACCTACCCAAGATATTCATATAGGCCACCCCAAGATGTGTAAGTCGTCAATATAAAGATATGCATATTATTGCTCACCAAGGTCAACTGAACTCCTCTGGGCCTCTAGAGAAACAACTGCCATTCTCAGAAGAACCTAAACAATGAAGACTGAAGTAATTGCACAGATATAGGGTTATCTTCTGAAGTAATCTTATAGGAGAAGTTGTATGGCAGGGCAAACATCTGTTATAGAGCATCTAGTTGTCATATGAGTCATTTCCCTTCTTCCTTAAAACCTGAGGCCTCTATTGTGTATGTCAGCTCAGTATAAATATACTCATGGTGTCCAATTTACTCTAAAATTTACAGTCATGTAGATTTTTCATATGTTTGTAGTGATCTGTGTGATGTTAATTTGATTGCTTGACCAGTCTGAGAAGAACTCAGAGGGGTAACTGGACATTTTCTCTTTAACGATAAAAAATTTATTTTCTATAATAATACATGATTTGTAGCATATGTGCAGATAAATAGATACATAAATAGATAGATGATAGATAGACAGACAGACAGACAGACAGATAGATAGATAGATAGATAGATAGATAGATAGATAACACATATAAAGGTTATATATTCTTTAATTTTATACTAAGGAATTTTATTTTTTGAGCTTCAGTTTTTCAAAGGCTTTTGAACTATAATCAAATATACTTCAAAGTATCTAATTTTGTAGTTGCTGGAAGAGACTAATAAATGTACGTGTGTGTATTTCAAAAAGAAGATTTAACAATCATCAACAAGTACTGAGAATAAAATTAATAGTACTGGTCATAAAAAAATGAAAGTTATCATGAGATTCTGATTCTCACTCACAGAAGCAGTTAAAGTTAAAAAGACCAAAAAAAAAAAAAAATCAAATGTTGATGAGCATGCAGATCAGTTGGAACTCTGGTAGTTGCTTAGAGAGCGTAAAATCATAAAACCACTTTGGAAAATTACTGGGAATTTTATTCTAAGTTGGTACCTGAAATATGGAAGGGTCTGTGACAACTGGTTCTTTAGATAATTTTTGGAACTGGAGGATATCAATGCTTTGACTGAATGAGTTGTGTATCAGCTCACAGAGTGGATTATCTCTGGATCAGATTTGAGAAGATATGGTAACTGGATTAAACCTATTGAAATTTTATTTCTTCAGTTAGTCAGGATGATGCCTACACCCAAGGTGCTGGTGGAATGTAAATGACTAGAGATAAACAATACTAGTACTCAATGTGCTAGACTGGCTTCTACATTCTGTAAAGTTCCCTCTGATTCATAAAGGGCTCCCAAGGAGTATCTGGGCATAAAGGACGTTTATGGAAAATGCCATTG
>PVHY01019503.1:0-27264 GCA_004024945.1 Uropsilus gracilis | reverse complement strand
ACTGGATTAAAAGACAGAACCCAACATTCTGTTGCCTCCAAGAAACACATCTGATCCTGAAAGACAAGCATAGATTGAAGGTAAAAGGATGGAAAACAATTCTACAAGCAAATGGACCCCCCAAAAAGGCAGGAGTAGCCATCCTTATATCAGACAAAGCAGATTTCAAAATTAAAAAAGTAACAAAGGATAAAGATGGCCTCTACCTAATGGTTCAAGGATCAATCAACCAAAAAGACTTAACAATTATTTATATATACTCACAAACCTGAGTCTTTAACTGTACATTTTCAACGGTGGTTGTACTCTGAGAAACACTGATAATGTGGTAGGGCTTTATTTGTTACTTGGATAATAACCAATACTTGCTTCTTCTTTGATGATAGAATTAGAGTATATTCACAGATGTAACTTCAGAGAAAATTTGAGGTCAAATATAGTCCAATTCTTCTTAGTGGTAACTGACCAATGAGTAAAATGACACAATTTTAACCAGATACATGAATATAAATAATTTCTACTCTACAGAATTTTGGGTGATCAAACATTCCATCTGTCACTGCATTTTCTATGCTATTCTAGCAATTTTGTCAAGTCAGTGTAAGATGGAGAGTAAGAAGAAGGGCTAATGACCAAACAGGGAACTTGAAGTCCTTATATACTGCATTATAAGATCCCTCTATCTTTTAGTTATTTATTATTAAAAGCCTCATGGAGTACATGATAGATATAAAAAATATAAAAAAATAGCATCTTATATAAAAATATAGACACTCACTTTATTATGTTTAAACATAACACAGTGAATATTTCTGAGTCCTCTCTTGTTTATCAACAGTTCTTGCTTAGAATATAGGCCCTCTAATATTCTCAAGACAATTTGGGGGCAACAGACCTATTTATATTAATTGAAAATTATTTAGAAGGCAATTTATATTCATCTAATTGTGTATTTCTTTTAATTCCTAGATTTGGTCTCTTTAGCTTAGATGCATATCATACAGCTTTCAATCTGTTTAACACAGTTTACATATATACCACACACATAAATATATGCATATATATATGTAAATATACATGAAAATATATTTTAGTAACTGATATTTTTTAAAAATTGCTTATGGTTTAAAATATCAGAGTGTATATTTCAGTTTAATAGCTGACATGGAGTTTATTGTACTTATTTCTGAATGAAAAGCAACATTTTAAATGACTGGTTTTGTCAGAAATCTAATCATTGATACAAGTTTCATATTTAGTATGCAATTTAAGATGTGGATAAAGTCTCCTAGGCATTAAAGAAGAGTACACTTGGCATTAAAGAAGAGTACACTTAGTTCAACACTTATTAGTTCCGTGTTATTCTATTATATCTTCTTGTTAAAACTACTATACACATCTCCTTTTGTAATGGTAGTCTTTGCAAAACGTCTATGTCAAACTTTCATGTTGGTTCTTTTATAACTTGGGTATGTTTGTGCAACAGTATCTAAATGACCGAGAATATATTCACTGTTTAAAAGCAAATAGTCAAATATACCTACACCAAGCACATGCATATTTTATATTATAAAATTGACCAGAAAATTTACTTTGCTACTTTTTTTCTACACTTTTTGTATCAAATACCTGTGCTGTAGAAAAGCCTTTGTCCATATTTTAGGTCTCTTTGCATCACTAATAATTACCATTTTTACTTTTTTTTTTTCATAGTAGTGGGATGTTACAATACTTTTGAAGTTAAATTAAACAACTTCAGGAGAAGAAAAAAGCATTCTAATTTTTAGCAGTCACTTTCCTTGGAGAAAGACAGTACCTCTTTGTTAATAATCATATTCACTAAAAGGTACATAAAAAGTGGTGAATTTAGAACAATGGTGCAAATTTTAACTTAACATTCGCTTCTCTTACTGTTACAGGTCATCCTGTGTTTGAAATATAAATGCAAACACCTACAAAACTAAATCTCTCTGGTTTCTCACTATCTAGACAGTCTTAAATTATTTTCCAAGGCATATTATTTTACTAAGACTAAATATCTAGAGTTTTGTTCAGAGCAGAATCATATTTTTCCTCTATAGTATCACATCTGACAATAATCTTTTATTACAGCTGCGTAATTTTAATTTCTCCTCTTATTTTATCCATTTTTACTTTATCTGATTTTTATTAGAAGATATACACATTTTTTCAATTGCTATGCCTGCCTGTTGTATTGTTCTTTACATCATTCTAATATGTCCCTCTTTATCTTGTCTCTGTTAAATTCTTTCTTTGGAAGGCATGTTTGTCGGTGCTTCAGGAATCTTTCCAACTTTGCTTTTTTTAGTTGTCGTATTTTTTCTATTCCTTTACTTTTGATTGCTTTATGCCTTTATATCTACATTATGTCCTTTAATATATACTTGTTAACCAATCTGTACTTTAGTATATATGAAAAAATTTACGTTAGATATTTCGGTTGTTATTCTATTAACTGATATATTTAGATAATATATTTAATATATATTTAATATAACATATATATTTATATCTAAATACATAACATATATTTAATAAAATATAAATTTAACATATTTAAATATAATATTTAATATAACTACTGATATGGTTAGGTTTAGTAATATATTTACTTGTCCTCTGTTTTCTGATTTTTTTCTTCATATTTAATTTTCTAGTTCCACCTTTTTTACCATCTTCTCTATTAATGGGATAATGATAAATATTTTATGAGATATAGTTGTTCTAAGCAATATAAACATCAAAATTTTCCTAGTGTGCTTCCTGTGCACATTGTATCACCTTCAATAATATGAAAGACTGCAACAAAAAGAGTCTTTCCTGCTCCTTATGTTCATCATATTATAGTTATGACATTATGTGTCGCTGCAGACAAATTAATCTTTTACAGATAAATCAATCTTTTACATTTACAATCAATCTTTTACATTTACCTACCTGTTCAGTATAACTCTTGTTTATTTCTTATGTATCTATATATTTGTCTGCCTTACTTCTTTGTAGGTCAAAGAAAGTTTTTTAGAAGTACTTGTAAGAAAACTGATGTCTGTGAATTCTTTCAGTTTTCATATAATTTGGGAATATTTTATTTTGTGCTCATTAGATACTTTCTCAGGATATAGAATTCTGGGTTGGAAGTCTTATTTTTAACAATTTAAAGAGGTCATGTCACTGATTTTTGGTTTTTAAATTTTTTTATGAGCAATCTGAAGTCATTTGAGTTGTTTGTGTCTTATATGCAACATTTCTTAAGTTTGGTATTCATCAGTTTCATTATGATATGTCTGTAAATGTGTGTTTTTGTTTTTGAATTTCTGTTTTTTGAAGTTAGTGAATTTTGTGAACCTCCATTCTTTAACCAATTGGGAATTTTTGAAAATAATTTCTTTATTATTTTTTCTGCTGTAATAAGTTTCTCCTCTCTTTGTGGGATCTCAGTAGCATGAGAGACAGTTTTTTTCAGTTGTCACATGGGTCTCTGAGACTCTATCAATTTTTTCACTTCTTTATTTCTAATATATCCTATTGATTATTCTCAAAATTCAGTATTTTTTCCTTTTATCTCCATTCTCTTATTGACCAGTCAGTGCACTTTAAAAATTGAATGTTTATTTTTCAATCTGAAGCTTGCACTTCTTTTTTATATTTTTATATGATGAAGAGCAGAAACTCAATAACTTTTCCATTAATTTAATGAAGTGTGTTTATAATAGTTACTTTAAAAATTCAGTTTAGTTATTATATGATCTAGGGTTTTTCAGCTTCGGGGTCTAAATTATCTTTTCCTTTATGAATTAATCAGATGTCTTCAATTCTTTGTAGACTCAAATTGTAGCAATTTGAGATGTAATCTGAACATTTTAAATGTGTTGGGAAGACATTATTTCCTATGAGAATCCTCGGGAGAATGTTGATTTTATTTTCCTTGTTTCATTTTGTTTTGCTGGGCAACCAAATGAGTTACGTTAAATAAATAAGTTCTGGAAGTACAATTTTTAGTTCCTTTTTCAAAGCCTAAATTTTTGTGAATTCATAACACGCACACCTACACAAAGCTTAACCTGAACCCTGGGTGATAACTAAATGTTTGTACAGTTCTAGAAGTTTTTACTATGCTGTTCTCTTTCTCTCTTAAAAATGAGCAATTTAGGAGTGAGCACAAAATTGTGCTGATTCAGACATAGAGTTAGGGTACCTGTCTTCTCTCACTATTTCCTCTCTAGGATTCTCTCCATAGACTTTGCAGGTCTTAAATATCATTTCTTCAGAAATACAGGGTTTCTTAGTATTCCAGATTAAATATGTCTTTCATCGACTAAATGTCTTTCATTGAATTTCACTAATTACATGTTATTCATCATTAAAGTCCTAGTCCTGGGCACTTGTAAAGTGATCTCATATGAACAAAATCTTTACAGATGCAGCAAAAGTCTAAGTCAGATTATGTTTAATTGGGAAAGTGTAAGTAGTTAATCCAATAAGAATGGTGTCCTTATAAGAGGAGACACATGTGCAAGATAGACCTGCACAGAGATGAGAATACCTGTCTCTGAAGACAGACACATATAGGAAGAACATGGACTTTTGACTACTCAGGCAGAGGTCACAGTGATGCATCTATAAACCAAGGAACAATAGGACTGCCTACGAACAAAGAAACTCAAGGGGCAAGGAAAGAGTATCCCTTACAGGTTCAAGGAAGAATGAACCTACAGAAAACCTGATTTTGGACTTCTGGCCTCCGGGGCTGTGAGATAAATTTCTACTATTTTAAACTCCCAATTTTTGGGACTTTGTTATTATATCCTGAGGAAACTAATACATTATGTTTGTATTTCTTGCAATAATATTTTGTCAGGCACCTCCAGGACAGTAGTCTATATAATGATTACATCAAAGAAAAAAAAAAGGGGGGGGTGGAATAATAGAGCAAAATCAACTTTGCATGGATCATACTTCCAATTTTTTAAACCATTTTACTTTCTACCTGTTTTTTCTTAAATTTAGTCCTGACATTGGTCATTAGTATGCAACAGGTTTATACAACATATAGACCAGAAATTCATCTTTAATTTTTAATTACTATAATAAAGTCATTTTCTACTCCACTCATTTTAGATTTTATGACCTGATCAATTCATAAGTATTTCTACAATATATTTTCATCTGAAAGTTTTATGGGACTACTTTCTTTATTTTCTTCATTTCATTTAAAGAATATGGGGAGAGGCAAGTTAAGGGAATCTGTAAAATGTCAATAAAAATAAACCCTTCCTCTAGTTGTATGTAAATGCTAATTAGTCTTTTAGTATCAAGGCTACAAACAACATAAACTGATTAACTGGTGCCTCTGCTAGCCCAGAAATGAGGATTTCATAAAATATTATTATCAAGTGATTTATGTAAATTCACATATTCATGCTATAAAGAATATTATTTCAATAAAATAAAATTTCTATGAAAATATAAATTTAGGAACTGCTATACTTATTAACATCAAAATAACTTTTTTACTACAAAAGTTCAACATATTAATAGAGCTTCATATTTCAAATTTGTTTAGCCCATGAAAAATAAAAAAAAATTAAATATTTTTCTTTATCATTTACTTCCCCCACAACAATATTAAGTTTATTATATGCCATTTAGTATCAGTGACTTATTTTTCAAATTAAAAAAAACTGAGGGATAGTATTGGAAAAATTAATATATCCTTAAAACATTTGCTTTTAGAACATTAGTTCTTGATTAAAAAATGAAAGTGAACATTAAATACTAGAAGATAGACACTTCTCAGGATATTTAGAGGCACTCACTCCTTTAGGCTCATAACTCATGAAAGTTTATTCAGTAGATATTTATATTTTATTTCATAGATAGCTAACATGAAGCTTCTATCTACATTTTTTTCAGAAGTAATAAAATGTGAGGAATTTTTTGCCAATTTTCTCCAAGACTAACAACTCACTTATCAATCACAGTGGATTTCATACCATCAAGAAAATTATTCTATTACTCTAACTGGGACCAAATTTAACAGTGGATTGATTTTTTTCTTTCCTAATCTCCAGGAGTAGAAATGCATTTATTAATTTTATATGCCAAAACATTTACACCATGCATAGTAGATAATGAAAAAGTGATGGATGCTTATTTGATTCTGACTTAAATATAGTCAACCAATCATAGGTTTTTCCTGGATATTATGTTCATGTACCTAGAGTTTACAACTTTCCTAGTTAATCACATGCAGCTTTATGACTTGATATATCAAAAAAATTAAAAATTAAGAAAGTTACTTCTTTCATTAGATGTCAAATTATCAAATGTATTATGCTATTCTTGAAACAATATTTTCTGGACTTCAGTTAGTTACTAGGTTGAGTAATTTTTTCTTCCTTCTCATTAAGAATTGAGTTAATTTCAAACCATTCATTATTCCACTACCTTTCCTACCAGTATCATGTTCTTTATGGAGAAACTTCCAGTGTTGCTATCAGTCACTCATTGTAACTTGTTATTGCCTCTTGACAATGTGAGGTCACAATTGGGAGTCAAATTAAAAACTAACTATGGAATTAATCAAACTGTTACCAACATAAACCTCCTCCCTGCTTTGTAACATTGTTAAAATTAAAGCAGCATCCTTCCAGAAACAGTACCATTTTTCAGTATTTTTCAAGACTTAAAAAATGTTCCTCTCATGCTATAGAAAGATGATGAAGTCCTCAGAAAATCAGATCTCTAAAGAAATCCTGTTCTGAGTCCTCTTCATTACTCTATTGAGAAATTTAAAAGGCATGTCTTTGTCGTAATTTTTGCCCTAGATTTCATTTGTAGGTAAAACAAATGCATTATTGCCTGTCAATAATATAACCTTCCTACCTTTAGGAAGGTAGAATCTGTAACAATGTCTTCAATTTAGGATCTCCCATGAAATCTCTCTCGTATAATCCTATGAGCTTCTATATTACACACATATCATGAATTTAACTTAATATCCTTTAGAATCTGGAAGAATGTGAAATTTACTTTTACCCAGTCCTCCTGTGGCAAGTTAGGTCACAAAAATGTATATTTTTATAAGATGAACAAAATGCAAAATTCAAATAAAACTAGCCCTTTCAATATATGAAATAAAATTGACATTTGAAATTTAGTCTTGCCTCACTCTAAAACCATAAGTAAAATTTGATAGCAATTTTTACATATAACCCAATTTTATATATTATATTAACTATTTATTGCATTCCTTGGCTATTTATAGTTCCTATCCTGGTTGGCACATTTCAGTATGACACTTTAGTTAATTTGGATATTTATCTATAGACATTAATTAATAATTAATGGTCAACATGGATATTAACTGGTACAAAATTATTTAGCTAGTTAAGTAGTAAAAATGATATTTCAATGCATGCATGTAGATGAAGTTTCTTCAGTTTGATTAAATCAACTGAGTTTCATTTTTGCTCTCTTAAGTGCCTTCTTCTGGGATTTTTTTTTTTCATCTCTGAACAAAACTTATTTTTTTTTACTTATGCCAGTTCCTCAATTACCTCTGATGCTATGTCCTTTAGTAGTAGGCTAAACACACACAATACTTATAATATTTGTTTAGTAGTACTTGCCATTAATGATCCATAGATTATTTGGAAAGGCTGCATAAATAAGACATTCAACAACAAACATATTTACAAGGACTAACTGTGATTTCTCCACAGGAAAAGGAGTTGACTTAGTGAACAAAAGAACAAAGAACATCATTGCAAAGTATGAGATAAATGCATTTTGTTTCTTTGCTGAAGAGATGGCATAATCCTTTTATTCTCTTTATTTTTTATTAGACACATTATTTTCTTTTTTTGTTATGCATATAATAGCAAAGAAAGTTTCCCTTTGAAAATTAATGAACAGTAAAAGTAGCCATGACATTAAAAATAGCAAGTATATAAAATTTACAGTACTACATATATGCTTGAGGTGAAATGATATAGTTATGTTTGACATTTCAGGGAAGCAAAAGTCTGCATTAGCAAAAATATATTTTTAATCAAGGTTTTATCAATATTCATGCAATGAGTTCAAGATCTGGTTAGACATTGCCTTCAAAAATGATATTTACAAGAGCTATTTATTAAATCAATTAGATGTACTTATTGAATAAATAATCTGTAATATTAAAAATAGCTATATATGTTCACATAAAAACTTGAGTCTCTTTTAAAAAGTTTTAAACCATTATATATTTTCAATGGAGAAGACAGAACTTAAGTCTGCATAGTTCTGTCTGATATGATCAGATAAATATCCTTATTGATTTTTCTTTCTTCCAACTTCCCAACCCTCAATTAGTATATTTAAGATGGTACCTGAGAGCTGGAAGTAGTGGCACGTGCCTGTAATCCCAGTCCAGGATGGGAGGCTGACTGGGAATTGCTTGAGTTTGCGAGTTTGAGACCAGCCTGGGGCAACATAGCAAGACCTAGTCTCAAAAAATAGCTGGACATGTTGGTGTGTACCTGTGATCTCAGCTACCTAGGAGGCCGAGGCTGGGAATTGCTTGAGTCTGGGGTACCCGGGAAATGAGTCTGTGGTTCCATGGGCAATATAGCAAGACCTAGTCTTAAAAAAAAAAAAAAAAAAAAAAAAAAAAAAAAAAAAAAAAAAAAAAAAAAAAAAAAAAAAAAAAAAAGATGGTGCCTGAAGACAGGTAGTTGAGTTAGTCATGTTAGGCATCTTCATGTTACAATTAAACTAATTTTGATATTTTTCTCTAATCAATTTTTCTGATGCTTGCTGGATAATTTGCCAGTCTGAAAGTAGGGGTACTGAAAGATTTATTTTGCTCTCAAACAACATTATATTTATTAATGACTAAGAATTTGAATTTTAAGGTCAGGAAACAATAGTAGTCTCTGATACATATAAAATGATTTGGCCTTCTCATTATATAAATATAATCAAGATCCGAATTTTTTACCTGTTGAAATGGGTGTATGTTTTATACATGAAAATCCCTCCTCCCCCATTTTGTGGTATATGAGGGAGATGTAGGGTATAGCAAAATGAATTAATATTAATAGATAATTCTAGATTGAAGAAAAAGGTAGGGCAAAGTCAAGTCAATTAAAGGGATTGAACAAAGGTTTCTTCATTCTTTGAGAGTTCACCATCTAATAAGATTTCAAGGAACTTTTCAAAAATTCTATGTCCTTCAAAAAATGCATTATTGGAGGCAGAAAAACAACATGCAAATGTCACCTAGTAAATATTTATTATTTTTGTACATTTCTAAGACAATCAATTATTCGCTAATATCAGTAGATTGGGATGGTGTGGTAAATCTTATTCTCTTCTTTACTACTTTATATCATCTACCAAACTACTGGCTGATATGCAAATACAATGATGATATAAAGTGTGAAAAGTTAACAAATATGTAGACATTTTTAAAAATGGGACCAGGAAGCCATTATAGAGATACTGTTTAACCTGTATCCTTGAAGTGGGCAAAACCTCAGACTGAAACAAAAGTATTTGTGTTATGAAACCATTAATCAAATGATTGTTTGAAAACTAATTATTTTATAATTTTAGCCAGAGAGAGAATTAGTCAGTTCATTTTTCATCTCTCTAGAGATTCAGTAACCAGTTATACATAACCAAGGGTAGTTTAAGTCTGTTAATATTAGTCAATCATTTTCCTTAGTCATCTAGTCTATCTTTCTTCTCAAAGTTCCAACTACATTCATTCCTAGAATATGATTTAGGTTTTTCTGAGAGTCTGATGTACCCCATATTATATTCCATTGAACCAAAATTAATTGACATTGACATTTATTGGTTGCCAACAGGAAGGTTCATAAAGAAAAAAATAAAATATCCTGTGAAGATGGCAGTTACTACAAGAAGGGAATAGTTAAGTCTCTAGTCTCCATACTAAGGAAAGACATACAAATACAAATGCAGAATTCTGGTTCTTGCATTGGGGTGTGTGATATACTTATATAAGGCAGTAAATTGAGAATTATTTGAGACAAAGCATCCTGTGATACCAAAGGGAAAATCTATAACCAAAATATTGATTTGGTTAAAAGCCAGAAATTTTAAAATTTATGGTGAATTTGTCAGAATGATGCACCTGTTATTCAAATATTTTGGAGTCACTGAAGGGAAGAAATCACAGAAAGCAAAGCAGTCAAATTGCATCTATGAGAGAAGAGAGAGTCAGCCAGAGGCATCAGTTATCCTTGCACTGGACTGGGGAACCATTCACTGAATAATTGAGAATTGACTTCAGGATGAATGTTGGATTTACACTGAGTGCATGAGCTTGGGAGCCTTTAGGTAAAGAGTTGATTTACATAGATTAAATCAATAAATAAAAGATAAACACAGGGGATAAACAAAAAATAGCTTCAGCTCGAAATCATGTACTTAAGCTTTATTTAGTTGAATTCTTGTTGAATTGCCAGCAGGCAAATTCTTCCGACTTTCAAAATGAAGTAACTATGTTACTATTCTCCATAACATAAGAGAAAAATCAGCAAATAATGTAAACAAATCATTTATACACTTAGCAAGTATTTTTCAAGCAAAATTCAATTTTGGAAAAAAGATCAACTATATCATCAGTAGGGCTATATTTTTATGAGGCATATTTTTAATAAATGTGATATATAATATTTAATTTTTCTCATTTTAAATACTCTAAAGTTTTATTTGGAAATTGTTTTTGCATCACAAGCTTAAAGTTAAGTGTAATGATAATTATTTCCTTCCAGGGACATTTATTTAAAAGCTATATTGCTAAGTTCAACAAAAACAGGTTCTTTTATAGTAATCTTAGCTGTTAATGCATTTCCATTCACATGTAGACACATATAAAGACATGCAAAATAATATGGAGAAATTTTTTCAGTGACAAAGTGAATGACTTTAGAAAAAGGATTGATTGAGGAATATGAAGTGTCAGATATAATAAGATATATATCCTAGAGTTTCTGTTTAAATGAAAACTCAGGTTATACACTAGATCTCAAAAGGAGTTCACAGTTAATACTAAGAGTTACTCTTTATTGTACCTATTATTCTTTTTTTTCAGGATGCACTATGATGGCAGTCTTATATTTAGGTTTTTATTTAAATCCACTAAATAATTGAACATTTCATGCATAATACAAACTTTTTACAACCAATACAATAACTCCAATCTGCACAGATGACTTCTATATATGATCTGCACTGTACCCTGTGATTCATGGGCTATAGGTCCTAAAGGACATAGATTTTTAAAAACACTAGATTAACATCAGAATTATACTTAATTTGTAAAAAGGCTGACATTCAGCAGGTAAAAGATAACTAAAACAATTAGTTAAAATACATGCAGAGATTTCATCTCATACCAACGTGCAACTTCTCTGAAAGGAAAATCATGTAGACTCAACTAAACTACATACATTATTATTTCTATTTTTCAATAATAACTCACTAAAAACATTATTTACTTGCTTCTAGTCACTATGTCCCTATCTTTCAAATCCCACTATCTTATATTACAGCAATATACTTACTACCCCTTTTAAAAAGCTAGATTAGAGAGCAAAACAGGGGAAGGACAGAAGAGAGTGTTTAAATTTCCAAAGGAATATTAGAGTGAAATGGAAATGCTTTGTCAGGGAAGTTGCAAAATTTTTTACATTAACGATCTGATGTGGGTGTTTATGGAAATCATTCCCTATTACATATGGAAGCAATTTACAGAAAGTAAAATACATTCAGTTCATGTTCAAATAAGAGCATGAGTTCCCTTTCCTTTCTTGATATACTTTGCATATCCATTCGATATTCATTGCTGTTCTATGATTCACCTGGTGTTGATGTTTGGATTTTACTGAAATCCTTATACTGACTTCAAGTAATTTTCACTCTATGCAGGGAACATAAAATGAAAAACAAATACTTACATTTAAATGTAAAAAGTGAGATTTACTTTGAGGACAAGAGATTATTGCTCACTTGACCAAGAGATGTGTCTCTTGTTGTGAGATCTGACAGCTGAAAATTCAAAAGAGATGAAAACTTACTGCTTAAAAAAAGCAGTAAGCAGAATCAGTCTGGAGAAATAAGAGCTGATATTTCCCCTGGTTTCAGGTTCTTCTCAAAAGAAGTTCTGTTTATGAAATAAAAGTATTTATGTATGGATAGACAAGTTTTAGAGCAGAAACTAGAATATAGAACTCCTAAACTAGAGAGTTCTGGGTCTCTCTCTCTCTCTACTTAAATAGATAAATTTAAAAAATGGGGAATGCATTTTCTTTTCCCTTGACTTATTTTCAGGTGGTAAAGTTAGAAGAAGATAAAAGATCACAGAAATAGGTAGTGGAGAAGATGAAGAAACTAGCAACCAAAATTTGTTGTTCCAAAAACTGGGGTTTGGAATACCCCATTTATATTATTTATATTGTTGAAAGTGATAGGTTTCCAAATAGACTACCTATGTGGGAAAAAAAAAAAAAAGCCATAAGCAAGTATCACACAGAAAGTTGCAAGAAAACACAGAAGTTTCAAGATAATGAGATTGCCATATACTTAACCAGATCAATGGAAAGAGGAACTCAGAGGCGGAAGAGGTATGAGAACATAAAATACGTGATATTTCATATTGTATTCACATGATATGGCATCTCACTAGATATTAAGGGGCAGAGTGACTCCCACCTTGCATTTTACATGGTACTTAGCTTTTGACCTCTATTAAAAAATTGACTTGAGCCACACGCTACCCCTCTGAAATTAAGTCGTTAATAATGCAGTATTACTTTCCCTCTCACTTTCTCTTGTGCTGCATCACTTGGATGCAGAACCTAGCAATTGCTTCCACCTAGTCACTGCCTACTTTGTCCTTAATCCCATCATATCCCTTACACCATTTTAACTACTCTCACAAAAAATAAATAATGCTACATTTAATAATCTATGTTAGACCTCACTTTCCATGACAACAAAAACCTCTGGCTAAAGCAAAAGATTCATAATTTTGCCTTTATACATCCCCATAATCTAACCTCAAACCATCTTAAATCTGATATCTCCTACATGAATGATCTGTGTCAGATATATTCTCTATTCACTGCCAGCCAAATGTGTTTTTCCATTCCTTTGTTGTCTGTACAGTTTTTACATTGAATTATTTTCCTTTTACCAGAATCCTTACCAAATGCAGCTTTTTTCACTCCAAATATACAAACTTTCTCAGAACCTAAAAAATTCAGCTCCAATATATAAAAATAATGTAGCATTTATATAATTTTTTGAAATTAAAGCATTAGAATCCTGACTTCTGTCCTTCATTGTGTCTAGCACATGAATTTAGTACTTATTTATTTATAAATAGTGATTTTATACATTTTCTTTAATTTCAATGTGAGGAATTTGGGGGAAATTATAAGCACTTTATTTTAATCTTAGCAATCATCAAATTACTTTCAGAGATCTCTGAAACACATATAGAAGAAAATTTAAAAAGTAAACATTCAAAATATATGTCACCCAAAATAAATACATTGATCCCAGTATTTGTAAAAATACAAAGAAATTAAACAATGAATTCATTATATTCATTGAATGGTAATTAAAGTTTGAAAAGTGTCCCAATTTTTTTTTTTACTTTGCAAATACTTTCCCTCTAAAAAAATGAATATTAAATATATAAAATAGTAACAAAATTTTGACCCAGTCTACTCATCCTTATATAAACTATTTTATCCTTCCATGTTATTTTTTGACCACTTAAAAATGTCCGTCATTTTGATGTATTATAACATTTCACTATCTTAATGATATCTGACTTACCAAACAAATTTTTAACAAATGTTAAGTAGAAAAAGAAAATCAATGCTTGACAGATGAATATATATAATAGACTCATCTGGCATGTCTCACTCATTCTAATTAAAAAACTGACTTATTTGGTCATAAATTAGATGATCACTAATATCATGTGAAATGGATTTTCTAAGAAAGAGGCATTATGTAATCATCCTAAAATCATGATTTTCTCTGAGTAAATAAATAGCAACTCTATATTAGGTATGAAAGTCTTAAAATACAGCCCTTTAAGAAATGACATTTTTCTTATTTGGTACACTATTTGTATTCTTATTTTAATTATTGAATCCAATGGAAAAATAGTCCAACAAAGAAATAATCATACCTATCATTTTTCAGAATTATATAACTTTTTTCAAACAGAATCTTGGAAACATTTTCCTCTTTAAGGAATCTGTCTTCAGTTCAGTAAGTCCATAAAATACTTTATTGGTTATGGCTGCCATGGTTACGACTGATTCAAACTCAAGTAATGAAAGACTATTTCAGGCATAATTTTTACTTTACAAAGATAGTGGAAGCAATAGCTAGTAAATAAAAATGAAATAGCAACCTAAAATATAACATATGCCTAGTTATTTTCACCATGAATTACAACCCAGGTTGGTCTTATTTTTCAGTTCATTCTAAGTTCATCTTTCCTTTTTAGTACTTACATGTGTAAATAATTAAATATAGATAAGTAATATACTCATAAACATTAAGAGATCTTTGGGCTACTGTCTTAAATTTGTAACATAGTAATAAAATGATACTATTTATGCTAAAGATATGTCTGCATCTCCATTATGTCCTCTTATTTTTTCAGTACTTTAGAATTTGGATTATAAAAGTGCTTCCGATTAAAAAAAAGAAAAGCAAAAAGCCTATTTTAGCATTAGGGATACATTTATTTATTGAAAGGAATTTTAATAGATAATTTTCAGTATTGCTTAAATCATTTGGATTATATAATTACAAAAGATGTTTTTCACCTTTGTATTACTAAATACACTTCCATTTGAAAGGCAAATTGAAATTTCACTTACAGTAGAGAATAGAACAGAAGACCACTTTGATCCTCTGTTTTTTCAGTAGTTTGTGACCTTGAACAAACCATAGAAAGACTGAGCTTGAAAACAGTTGCCTCTCTTCTTAGCCTGTCTCATGACAAGACTGAATGAAATGATAGAAATCTATAAAGGTTGTCAAGTCTCTCATCTTAGGTTGTATCACTAGACCTTTCATTTCATAAACATCTTTCGGTGATATTACTGAAGGAAAACATCTTTCAAAATATAAAAATGTTGAGGAGTCCTGTATACTTTTGTTCCCATTACAACCTTTTCAGCCTCTCTGGAAGCTGTAATTATTTTCTCATGACTATAGCAAACAACATAGTGTTCTCAAATAATAATTTCCCTATAATTAGCAAGACACCTTGAATCTTTTCCTAAAGATTTACATGTACTTTCAAGTTAAAATCAAACTTGTAAGATAAAATGGCTTATGGGAAAGATATTCCTTCCTTTATATATTCTGTAAGTTTTTATTTCTAGGCAATCAGCTCAATATTTCCTGCAATCCATAAGTCTTTACTTGGGCTTACTGGATATTTAGAACTTTTCTGTCATTTAAAAGGATACAAAGATATTTAAGAAAGTCCCTACCACTTAAAATCTTAGTTGATAAAAGGAAATTTAAATGTATAATATTAATTTAAAGTTATTAAATGACAGCACAAACAGATATCATAGACATGACAAACCCTGTGTTAGACTCATAAATATATAAAATTTGTATAAAAAATAAGGAAAAAACATTTCTAAACCTCTAGAACAGTTACATGTGCTCAGGGTACAAAAAGAGACTGTGAAAGAACCTATCTGGATCTAGTGCTCAGAGGATAGAGAGATATTAATGAAGAGCTGAGCTCTAGTTACTTTATGTATTAATTTTCTCATATGTTAAATATGTATTGTATCAGAGCAGTAGGACCTACTGATGATGATTCTACACTTCATATGCTAAAGTACTTTTCTATGTCAGATATTTTATCACATAGTTTCCAGTGGTTTCCTATTATGTCTTTTCAATACTCCAAATGTAACCCATGAAGTAGGTAACTTAGCAGCCTCTCAAATGGCTTCATACAGAGGTCATCTATAATACCACTTAAGACTGACTTTCTCTTCCTGTCTTCCTTACCAAGAGAACCGTGGCTCTATTCCCCATATTACCCAAGCTAGAAAGATGTATACTAATTTAGTTCCCTACTTTTGCTTATTCAAATGTCAATCATTTTTCAGGTCTTTATCAAACTATTTGCTATTGTTTTCAGATTATCTCATGTGTTTTTTATTTATTCGCTAGCTTGCTTAACCTAATTGTTGCTAACATGTTCCTGGTCCTCATCAATTAATAACAAAACTCTCCTTAAAACTATATAATTGCAACTTTTTTGCTTTACTAATAAGTTTCTAACATTGTATATAAGTTCTTCAGGGTTCCTGAGGATTTTGATTATTGGACAGACATTCTATAGGAGGAGCAGAGGAATATGCTAATGGAATGTCAGATAACTAGAAAGAACAAATTCTTTGTATCAGAGAAGTTCAAAGAAAACTTTACTGATTTTATTTTTAATACATATTTCAACCTCTAGATAATATTCAATTTTATTTTTGAAGTTTATTTCAATTCATGATTTTACCTTTCATTCAACTTCAAGAAATAATTTTGAACTCTATCATCTCTCAGGCACTAAATAATTCTATGAAGTGCTCAACATACCTATGAGGTTGTCTTATTTCATACTCAATATTTTAGCAGCAGGTTTGGATGGTCAGTTTGAATGTAGGGAAAACTTCAAGGAACAAATATTAAGATAGTGATTCCAAAATGTAGAACTTGGAAATCATTATCTTCAGAGAGCAATATCATATTTTTATAGCAGACCATATAATGCATATGCAGTTATATTTTTAAATAGCCTCATGGTGCATATGCTATAAAATAGAAATTTAGAGGTAAGATAACAGAATTGTTAATTGCAGCCATGCTTATTTTGTGAAGGAGAGTTAAACAGAAGAAATCAGTCAAACAAAACTTAACCATACTCAAAATGAGAAAAAAAAAATCATGACAGTTTTCCAAAACCTGTTTTGTATTTTCATTATTTGCATGAATACTCCTACTTGTTTGTTGGAGTGCAGTATGGCTCAAAAGATTACTGAAGAAAACTGTATCTTCCCTTATTCTGCAGGATTTGTTATCTTCAGGATTTTTTTGTTATATAAAATAATATATATGTGCAAACTATACAATATGTCTCAAAAGATAATTATAAAGCTCCAGGAATTAGATATATCATTATAATTTGTATCTATAAACTTGGGGATCATTTTCAGACTCACAGATTAAGATCAAACATCTAATGTTCCCTTATGTATGAGGTATGATAGTTCCTCAGTATTGATTGTCATTTTCTTGTGAATGTAAAATGCACTAATATTTCAAAGTAATCATTAATTGATTTATCCATTTCAGAATCAGGTAGTTTTCTCTTGAATTATTTATAAGAAAAACACAATTTAAGCAAAAGAAAGTAAAGATTACAAAGGAATAATATACTGTATATACATTGGTAGTTATTCTATTTTAATATTCACATGCCAGTAACCCAAACTGAGTTATTCTTATACACATTACTATAAATGACAATTTTAAATACTTCCTTCACTCAACGGGTCATGGATTTTTTTCTAAATGAGCATTGTAAAAACTTTAGAAGCACATTAGAGATATTAGTAAGATATTCATAGTTTATTAAGTAATGGCTATCTATTTATCTTTCTACATAATCAATGGAACGTATTTCTTGAATATCCAGAGATTTCTCAAAGTTTGGTACTAAAGAAAACATACAGACATACTGAATGGTTTCTTATAATTATGACTTCCTTACCAGATAGAAAACAACTGCAAGACTATATTTTTTGTTATCAATATCAATATATACTTTTGCTAATTTTCAATCTATAAAATTTTCAGTGCTCAAAATAGAGTTATTACTTTTTCCTATTATTTTACTAAAACTGAAGTCAACTGTGACATAGATCATAGGTGATTCCAATTCATTCAATTTTTGAGGCAGTAATTGGTATATTTGGAATTGTAAAAATGAAAAAATTATATGCCTGCCAATAAATGAAATTATGTCATTCCATGTGGTTTCTTTAATCCTTTTATTCTTTTAATTGTGTTTTCTTCTACATGTTGACAAATTTGTAAAATCCCATAATCTACAAATTGTCTCCCCAGTTATTACTACAGCAGCCAAATTTTCTTGGGTTTTGAAGCTGACCTTTCAGTCACAGCATCCTGCCAAATGAATTTAAGTTTTGAACCTACAATCACTTAACACACACAAAAATTGCACAAGAAAACTAAATTGCACCCCCAAGCAAATAAATGCATAATTAGCCACTGAAACTTCATGCCAAGAGTGCAAATTATCCACTCAATTGCACCTGCAACTGGTCACCTGCGGGTTCAATTAGACACATGTAGTTTTCCCTGGACAATACGTATCTGTCACAAAACAGCTGATTTACATTTTCAGAACAAGAGAAAACACTTGCCTTTTAGAACTTCCCTGAAAAACTTAGCTTTCAAACAAGTTCTATATAACTAGCTGTTACTTGCAATATTCTTCAAAAATTTTAAGTGTAATAAATTATCTCAATGCTGACTTTTCTCATAAGAAGTGTTTAGTCCAGTGGAGCACACAGACTGTGGTTCCAGAATCTACGATTCTATACCTGTGAGGATTGTTACATTTATCTCTCTCTTCTCTAGAGAATTGTTCATGCTATTCTTTAACATGAACTGATGTAGGTTTACCAGTAATTGCTCAGGTAACACTGTGATTTTCTAAACTCAACGATATATTTTCATGGAGTATTAACATATTTTTGAGCCACAATTTTTATTTCAAGGAGAATGTAAGGGCAGATAGTGTTAATAAGGCATGTTTTTATTTCTTTATTAGATTTTAGTATGCTATCATAAATTCACATGCAAAACATACTTTTCTTATTTGGGGGGTGGAATATATTTTGTTTCAAACTCTTTAAAATAAATTATTGACTCATGTTCTGGGAACACAATTAATGAAACTATGAAATCATTTGTGTAATTTTAAAAAACTATATTGTGAGAAATAATGATACCATCGGCAAGTAACTGGTTTTACAACATCAGTTCTGTTCATGTGATTAAATCAAGCAAAATGTTATGAAAATTATCAAAACTTGAAAGTAGGAAGATAAAATTTATATTTTTATATGAAGCTCTAGGTGCAATCCTTCCATTAACATGTGATTTTCCACTGATTAGGGTATTTAATAATTGTAAGGAAAAATGTTACCTTGTAGACAAGTTATGACAATAAGGATCACTGTTATTTTAGCTCACATTGTAGAGATGCTAGTAATTTATATAATAAAGTAACCCAAAGGTTTATAGTTTTATTGGTATGTAGAAGATGCAACAGTTTTTTTTTTAATTTATATTAGAAAATATGTTTCAATTTACTTATTTCAATGGCTGTAAACATGTAGTATGAGATTCAGATCTCAAAAGAACTGACTTTCAATGAAGCAGAGAGTTTCCAGTTATGAGTCAAGCCAAATGCACATCACTACAATAAGGACCTGTTGGGGGAAATTCATGTTACAACAATATAAGCATGCAATTCAATTGATAATAAAGAGGGAAAGGGATTAGAAGCACTAAGATGCAGTCCAGGAAGCCAATGTGAGAAGGACGGTATTTGGGATCAGAATTCCCCTTGCACCATCAGCTCATTTAGGAGGGGAGTTTTGCTTCTTTAGACACAGCAACCAGCAGCAGATACCAAATCTGTAGAAGGTTTCATAGGACTCAAAGGCATGGAGTCCAGGGTATCTCAGATAGTCTTAATTGGACTCCTATATTTATACCGCTTTCAGAAATGTGTTATCAAGGACATCTGTTAATTTTCATTTGGGCTGACCTATCAGTTTAGCTAGACTTTTTTTTTCTTTCCTTGCTTCTCAGTTTCTGTTTATAAATGTCTTCATGAAAAAGTGATTCTGTTTTAACTGATAACTAAAATATTCTATTTCAATCATCCCTACCTCCAGACCAGTCAGGGACAGTACAACCTCAGTACATACAAGGAAACATTTTCCCCTTTTTCTTTAAATCAACCTCATTACTGGTAAGAGTCCTCATTAATAAGCAAATTCACTTTGACATAATTTTCATTTGTATTTTTTTAAAACCTTGTTTCTCCATGTCCACACTGGACAAATGGACATTGCTACAGAAAAGAAGAGGAAGAACCCAAGGGACTAAAAATTAAACAATAAATGGCAGTGAAAGAAAAGATGGAAAAACCAGGAGATTGGGAAGGGGGAAGGAAAAGGAACACCCAAAAGGCAAATGTAAACAAAACTTATTCAATAAAAAATTTTCTTTCTTTTCAATATAGTTTATACTATTTTTAGATCTTAAAAAAGTCACAAAGATAGGACAAATCATTTTCATGTAATCTTCATTTTTTTTTGCTAAATGGTTTGCATTAACATGGCATATTTATATGCAAATATTGAAGCATTTTTTGAGATATTTTTACTATTTAAACTTATATTTTATTCAAATTTGCTCAGGTTTTCTTATTTCAAGATTTCATGTGGGTACATATTACATGCAATCATCACATCTAAGGTCTTTTTGACTATGAAAATATTTATTATTTATATCAACCTCAAAAATATTGAGGAGCATTATATGTTTTATGCAATGCCCATATTTTGTATTTGTATACTATTGTTCACAAGATTAGACTGGGTTAATGGATTATCAGGAAGATGACTCCTGAGGTAAAGGAACACTTTGGGGTGTCATTAGGGTAATTTCTATCAGTATAACTTACCCATGCTGATGAACTTAATCATTTGTTGAGATAGTTTCAGTCATGTCTCTCTTGTAAATTATTCTGCTACCTCTTAGATTGTTTTCTCTGGAAGAATGTATACTCCATATATTAGGAGTGAAAAGTTAATTTCCAACTATTACAGATGGAGTAGCTACCACAATTATTGAGAATTCTGTGCAGATTTGACTTATTCTTTCCCATCCATTCACATTTTAAAAAGTTTATATATTATGCCTAACTCATGGATATTTATATTTCAGGATCATACTTCAATGGTATATTTATTATTTTGTTGTTCAAATTGTTCCAGTTTGGAGCCCTATCAGTTTATCCCCAAGTTCACTGATTCACTCTGTGAGTGGGTGGTGTGTGTGTGTGTTTGTGTGTGTGCGCACATGTATTTAAATATTTCTTTAGTTTCCAACACTATTAACATATCCCAGACTATCATACATGTTACCTGGTCCAGGCAAAGAATAATACATTCTATTTCATTTGGAAAAGTTAATAGAAACCAAAACCTGGATAATAGATTACTTATTTTCTTTGGCAACTCCTTGCAAATTAAACTTTTACAAAGCTAAATGGATTTTATTGAGGTCACGGATTATTTATAGGAATATATTGTCCATGATTACTCTTTGTAGGTTACCCAAACATAAGGAAGTTGTATTTTTCAACAAATGAGCAAACTCCCTAGAGGAACCAAAATAATGGAATGTAAGCAAGACTTGATGGATCCCTTATGCTATTCATGGGTTTTACAGTCAAGTAAAATGTAACAATGAAATAAATATTAAACTAGACATACCTACCTGCTCAGTCCTCATTTCTCATTATTTCTTGCTTGCTTTTCTATAAAATTCTGACAATTTAAAAGAAATGGGAGCGGTGGGCAGTTTGAAGGACTGAAAATTGTATGAGTCTATCTAAAACTTATTGAATAGTATATTTAATGTAACATTAAAGGTCTTTTTTCACAGTGGTATCCATCCACTTCTACAAATATCAACTTGTAATCATATAAAATGTCCTTATTTTAGGATATTTTTGGCTAAGTTTATCTGTATTTACCATTTTGAATAGGGTTTCATAAAATAATTACATCAGATGTTTATTAAAATTATTTATATGCTATCACACAATTTATGCACTAGTGTACACAAAACGTATCCTGTATCTGCAATGACAAACTTATATTCAAAACCTGATGGAACTTAATTAAATTTAATTACATTTCAAGAAGAATATGCTATATGGATATGAGGAGCTTATTCTTCAATGTCAGGGATCAAATATACTTTTTAGCATATATTTTTCATCATGATTTCTATACCCAGTGATCAAAATAATTTATAAACATAAAATGAAAATTTTGAAAAAAATGTTACCTTTAGGCAAATTCCTGACTTTTAGCTTAAAAATAGGAATTCAGTCTTAAAAACACTAGAAAAATTCTTAAGTTTTTATTTTCAGAGGTATCGAGTGTCAAAGTTTTACATAAATATTATTAATTGTGCCATTCTTTACTATTAATGGTAGTGAATTGTTTAATAACAATCATAATTTTATTTTAAAGCTCATAAGGTTCAGAGTTCATAGAAGCTCACTTTAAAGGGAAACTCAGCTTTCAACCACTAAGTGCCCATATCATTCTCCTGGGATACTTGTAGAGACAAGAGCTTGACACATCTACTCATTTCCCTCAGGAGAGAAACTTGATAAGGAGTAGGCACATCTTCATCAGAGACCATATAGCTCAATGCTTTTAGATTGGATGGAATGAGATTAAGCGAGCCACTTTATGTACACCTCTTCACAGTGTAGCTCTTGTTAGTGCCAGATGTGTTTTCAGAAAGGCTACTGGCTGCACTAGTTCCATGCTACACCTGGGCTTTGCTATTTTAAGGAAAGGGGACTAAGTAGGTTAAATAACTTGGAATAGGAAAAAGAGAACTAATGTCTATTTCCCTAAATTTCACCATTCTAAAATCCTACAGGTACCATTTGACATTAAAATAATAATAATAATAACCCTTCACTATTTTTAAAGAAAGAAGAGTTTTTAAACCTGTCAGTTTAGTGTAGGATAAAATATATCCCATCTGTAGCCAATCAAACATACAGAAATTACTAAGGAATAGAAAAATAGTTCCTCTTCTTAGTGCTTTGAAAATGTGGGACAGTCATGAGCACAAGTTCACAGTTGATCTTAGCATATATGAGGAGGCAAGCCTATGTCCTTGTCCTATTATTTCCTTATGTCCAGGCATTTTTTTCAAAGTAAATAAAGCAAATTTATTAATGAGAGGTTTTTTAGTTCATTTCTTGCACATCTCTATTTTTATCCAGTAAATTTTACTAAGCTTGACATTTATGACTATTACATACAAGTATATTATATCCAGTCATAGTTTCAGCCATTTATATTATATCTCTAAAACTCATACGTATCCTCTCCCATTGGGTAAATAAAAATGTAATGGCTATCGACAGGTTTAGAACTACCAAACTAGGCTTCACAGTGAAAGCATTGCTGTTACATTATCTAGACAGCAGAGAGCAGTACAAACCCAAACCTATGCAAATAAACTGTATCATCTCAGGGTGCATTAATGAAGCCAAGACATGATTCCAGAGAAAAACTAAAATCTACATTTCTCTCCTGCTTAATATCTCTCTTTCCATTTTCTTTACCCTTACTTCAGAACATAGTTTCTCAGAAAGGAATTAAAACTGTAAGCAGAAACTTCTTTCTCTAAAATAAAATTACCGCTCATGTGGAATAGTATTTAATCATACAGCTAACCAACAGAATCTGTTATTATTAGTACCAAAATCTTGGAGTTGTTTCATTTTCTCAATTCTATTTAGAGATGCTTATTTCAAAGCTTAGGTCAGTAGAATTTAAATAATTCCAAACTAAACCAATCAGAAGACCTTGCCTTAAATCTGCCTCACATTTATTGAGATTTCTGCATAAATCCCATTCTTTAAAATCATTTATTATTTAAGTTCTGGTGTTATTTCACAACTGGGGCTTAAGTTTGAAGATGTCTCTTCAATGAGGTATGAAGTATGAACTCATGAAAGTAAAAAAAAAAAAAAAAAATCTGAAAATCCTGAATAGTTATTTTACCAAGAGTTTAATTTCTTCTTTGAAGTACTAAATGCTGCTTCTAAGAGTTAGAAGAGATGAGATACTTCTGAATTATTTTGCATTATTTAGTCTTAACCACTAAAAACATACAAGATGAACAGATACAGTCATATGATAGAAAGAAAATTGTGTTTAATTTAATGGTAGTGGTTTTAATTCTGAAGCTCCCATCACAACGATACTGCCCCTTGGAATTATTCTTTTGTTCTTTCTTTCAGTTTATGTAATTTTTTCTTAGTCTGAATTTGTTGTGGTAAGTATTGAAAACTTTCATTACACAGTAAAGTATTACAACTGGCAATCCCAGACTACAACCGGACCGGACACACTTAGAGTTAAAAAGGTAAGAGGGGAAAGACAAAAAAAAAAAAAAAGTAATTTAGGCATTCTTATAAAAATTGAGATCAGTTTGAAGGTATCCAAATCACCTGCCCAGAGTTTGTACCTCTTCCTAATTTGAGATGCAATCACTGCTCACCTTTTATGAACTATAAAGATGTAGTCATTTGGGGCATCTTATCCATTGCAGGTTTGACAGTGAATAAGCCTCTTTAAGAATATCATCTTTACTCTGAGAACCCCTCTTAGTCTGTCATGGGAAGTTTTTGATTCGGTTCTTGAAGCCCAGGTCCCTAAACAAAGATAAATATCCCTGGTATACTAAATTATTTTTTTCTAAAATTTACAACTATGTTAATTCTCTCTCTCTCTCTCTTTTTTTTTATTTTGCTAAGCCATATGACCCTGCTTTGAATACTTGGCCAACAGAGAACAACCCAGTGGGTTTAGGGAAATTTCCTTTTGTCCCCTGACAGGCAGCAAGTTAGCTCTGTTTTCTTAGAATCTAAATATTATTGCCAACTAATAACACATAGTAAGTCAAAAAGTTAAGAGCAATCCTGAGGAAACCTACTTCTGGTAAAAAGTCAGTGGAGAACCTGAAAGATGTATGCAAGCCCTTTTCAATTATTTTACTAAATATTTTTATATTTCATATACTATTCTTTCAAAAGCTCAACTAGATGTTTACTTCCCTCTGGTAATATGGTATAGTAGTGATTTTAGAAATTGACATAACCTTGTCCTTTGTCTATCATATGCTACTTTTAAAAGTATTTTCCTCTAAATTTTAACTTTTAAAATGTGGAAAGTTAATAGCATCTTAATTTTTCTCCTTCTGAAGATATGAGTGAGGTATATTAAAAGTAGACGCTTAAAACTTGGGGTTTTAGTTGCCCTATCTCTTAAATGGGTACATTCATTAATGCTTGAAATTATTTTTATTTCTGAAGAATATTTGGTCTAACATAACTTATGCTTTTTTTTTTATATTCCCAAAGCATTTTCCTCATGAATTATACAATGGAAAGATGGCTCATAACACATCTCTATATGAAAAAGTCTTCCAAATTTTACTTGTGTGCTTTTTACATCATTTCATCTCAGTTCTTGATACCAAACTATTCAAGCAGTTATTTATGTACTTGATCAAACCGAAATCTCCAAATCCCCTACTCTGGCCAACTATTGTTTTGAGATTCCCTATGAATCCTCTAGCATTTACATTTTCTCATTGATTCTCAGCTTGGCATCTAATAAATTTGGCCAGTGAAACATTATCAAGGATAATGTATGCATACATGAGAAACACTTGTATAACAGAACCTTGTCCTCCTAGGTCACCCTACCTTAGAATCCATATTAAATAAAGTCAAAGCTGCTGTTTAGAGAAGCCCACAATAAAGACAGTAGACCTATAGGCCCCACTGGAAGATTAGAAGGTGGTTAGGACAAGCAAGGCCAGAGATGGAGAGAGTGTTTTGAACTTTTCAGACATCTCCATAGCCAATCAATAAAACAAGGAATAGAATAATAAACCAGTCAGTTTACAAAACCATGAGAAACAATTATATTTTAATGGTATAATCTACAGTAGGATAACAAATATCACACAATGGTTTTAAAACATGGATAGTTACTGAGCCCATGATTGGGAGAACTCAGAAGGAAACAAAAAAAATCAGTATTTGTGGTAAAGAAAATAGAGAGCAGATAATTCTAATAGTAGTAACAATTAACTTTTAATTAATAAAAGAAAAAAGTGCATGTTGAAGGGAAACAAAATTTGACACTTCAAAATATGCTTCTCAGTTATAAGGATTATTTTAGACTTGATGTTTTTAAGAAACGGAAAACATGAAAAAACTCTAAAAAGGGAAAATTTACCTCTTTCTGGGAAACATTTGCATTTTTAAGAGATGTCTCTATTTGTCTCTCTTTCTGTACCAGGGAGAGGGAGAAGACTAACTCATTAGAAATCTAACAAACACACCCTTTACTTATCATGCCTCTCTTGGTAACTTCACAAAACTGGCCATATCTTTGTCCCCCAACCCCAACATCTTTTGTCTTTGGTCTAAGAAATTATTTAAGATGATGGCTTATGCCATTTGGGAATTATTCAGTTTCCCTAGGTCTTTCCCATATACACATGAAGTATAAATATTATTAAATGTCTCTTTGTTTATCTGTTGTTTATCTATCTCAATCATGAGCTTAGATTGCAAAAAGAAAATTATTTTAACTACCCTACCATGGTAAGTGATAATGCTTTTTTCTCACTGTTGTGATTGAGGAAATAAAAGAACAATGCCTTATCCATTAGGCTACTGGGCAGGGTCTTCTTGATATATATATATATATGATATACATATACATATATGTATACATATGATATACATATACATATCTATATCTATATATATCTTTATAAAATATATATATATCTTTATAAAAATCAATTTATAGAAATTTTCTTTTAACTTGAATAAGCATTAGCTTATTAGGTCATAGGAATGTTAACAAAAATCTGAGTTAATTTTAAAGATATAATTGACTCAAACTATTTAGGAATCAGCATCTCATTTAATAGGTAGAAGATGCTGAAAAAGAATATACAGAATAGGAGTTTCTTAGAGTTATAAAGAGGATGGGACGTCATTCACAAAAGAAAAGGATTTTTTCAGGCAGTCAGTCATTTCCCATTATGGAAAGCCTTGGGAGAGTCTTAGCATACAGCTTACCCTCACTTGTGCAGACTAGAAAAGTCTTGATTGATTACATTTCTATTTTTTTTATTTTTATTTTATTTTTTAACATCAAATAATTTATTTAAATATAAATTTCACATCTTTGTAATTCCCAGGATTCACCCACCCCCCCC
>PVHY01019502.1:8866-27360 GCA_004024945.1 Uropsilus gracilis | reverse complement strand
CTACGATTCCTAGCCCCGGCCGCTTCGTAGGCTGAAGCTTACAGGCACAAGCCACGGTGCCCAGCCTCTCTGTTACATTATTTACCGAGCTCCTCTTGTTCATGTTGCCCTACTGCACCTCCCCCCCCCAACCTGGCCCCCACCCCAACCCAAGCACCTGTGGACCGGGCTGATCAGGTTATTTTTCATTTTCAGTTTGGATTTTAGAAATTCCTTTCTAGAAAGCTGTACTTCTCATATGAAATACTGCCTTTGAGCCTAAAGTCTGGAAAGTCTGCAAAGAAGTGGATATCTATCCCTGTCTTTCTTCCCTGTACTTATAAAGTCATTTAAAAAAAAGTTGTATTTTGTCATCACACTTTCAAAATTATAGGCCAGTGAGTATTTATTTCTGCACTTATCTTCTTTTATAGATAAACAGTTGCATAACTTTATACCCTTTTCCCTTCCAGTTTTTTTTTTTTTTTTAATTTTCCTCCAATATTTGCTCCAAATATCCTGGAGTTCATACCCCAGCAGTATGTGGATATAGGTTTCATTCATTGTGTATAATTTCACATGTTATAAGAGGATGTAGCTTAGTGGCCCATCTTTCCTTGCTCGCTGTCTTGCTAATTTTCATATTGTTTCTGTCCCACATTTAAAAAATGATGCTTGCGAGCAGCTCTCCTGCCTGTGACTGTGTAGGTACCTCTCTCTCTCTGTCTTTTTCCCTTTTCCTAATAAACCTTTCCTTTTAAATTATGAAGTAAAATGAAATAGAATAAAATAAAAAATGATGACTGTTACTCATCTTTAATTTTTATTATGCATCATACACTGTTTTGTTAGCCTACTTAAAGCCTGCAACAAATTCTGTTTTGAATGAAACGATTGTGGTTCAGTGTAAGAACTCGTGAGCCATTTTGTTATCTCTACCCCTTGGAATGTGACCCTTCCTCTTAAAATGCCAGCAGGTATCATCAGACCATTTTTCTTTTAAAGTGACATGAAATTTGAAAAAACAACAACAAAAAACCCAGTAGTGAGGGTACATGCTCTCCTAGGATGATAGTGATAGGCATTTCCAGAAGTGCCTGTGCCATCACGGGTATTTCCATGGTGGGTCAAGGTGTGGATTCAGGAAGGAACTTCTGGCCTGTCTGTTCTGGCCGTGGAGAAAGAGGGCTGGGGTCTAAATATTGACCTGATGTTTTTATTCTGTAACACCTCGAACTCAGGTTGACAAAAACGGGCGTAGGGGGTGGGAATTGAGTTGGTTTTCGGAGGAAATGCAAACAACCGAAGAGCGCAATGGTGCAGGTTCTCCATAGCGATCAGGCACTCTGCCAGGGCATTCATGTTTCATTTAAACTGAAGCTCTGCTGAAAGAACTGGTGGCCTGCTTTCTGGTGCCCTGTGTACCTGCTGCTTTAATCCAGTCAATTAAAAATTGCCCTTTAAGTTTGGGGCCCGGATGTAAGATTGAGAACAGAACAAGTCAGCATAGAAAATATTCGATCCCTGCCAGCTCCTACTCATTTTAATCTAAACCCCTAGGAACTGAGGTTTGTTCCACAGTAGCCAGACATCAGTATTTCAGTGATTGTACCTTAGCTGTGTCCTGATGGTAAAGTTAGGATCGTTTGCTTCTTCCCTGTGTGCTCGGATGGTCTTCACGATTCGGCAGACCTCTAAACTTCAGTGCCCTTGGAAACTGAGCTCTGACTGCAATGTTCTGCTTGTTTGGCCATAGCTCTTACCTAACTGTGAAGCTCTGCATTTCATTTCGGAGATGTCTCTCCAGAAGACACTTAGGACTTACTTTTCACCTTTGACCCGACTTAAAGTGCCACGTCTCCTGTGAATGTCTTTGGCTCTTTTCTCCTTGACTCCTGAAATATCTTCAGTTGGATGGTTTCCTCCTAGGACTTGTTGTCTGATCAAGTTTTTATGCGCCTAAGTCTTTGGTTTTTCCTGCAGCGTACCCGTTTCTGATCTCTGCCCACTTCTGTCTCTGTTCATGAGTACAAAAGCGGTGAGTCATGTTTCTTGACTTGTTGAAATGAAGTCAAGTCTTGCTCTGAGGAGCCTGAACTCCATAGATGAGAAGGCAGGTTGTGAGCTTGTCGCTTTGTACCTGAGACATGCGTGGTGCCTGAAACCCGCACCAGCCCCGGTGCGGCATCACAGCGAGGTACAGACTGTGGGCCACATTTGCTCCTCCTCTGCCCTTTCTCCCTTGGAGTCCTCTGGGCCTGGGGTTCACAGTGTGATGGGCCTGGGCACCGTACCTGGCTGCACGCCCCAGTTGAGGATGGGAATCGTGCTGCTCATGGTGCTGTGACTCCCACGCTTTTCTTCCCCCCCCCCCTCCATCCCGCTGCCCTGTCTGCAGTGGTGGCCCTGCTCACCACACCCCTGCTTCATCTTTCTTGCCCTGCCACAGATTACTCTGCTTCTTAACTTACAAACCCTGCTTCTCGCCTGCTTCAGATACTGAGACAAGCACTTTGCTGTCTTCGTGCCGAGGCTCAGAGAGTCTCTGGACTTGGAGGCCCAAGGACACAGTTACACAGAACAAATAGGTCTGTTAGGACCACCTGGTTTGGGAAAACATAGTTCTCCGAGATGGGGGTGGTGGAGGCAGACACCCCAACAGTATCTGCCGGAAGCAGAGGTCGCAGGGGGGTGACAGTGATCTGCGTGTTCACTCGCTCAGCAAATATTTACCAAGCACAGACACCACTGGTGTCTCTCTTTGAGGTTCTGGGCAGGTAGCAGGAAACAGTTCAAAGTCTTCATCCCAGGAAGCTGTTAGTCAGCTGGGTAGACGCAGGGACAGGTCAGTATTCAGTGTGTGCTGGTGGTACGTGCTAAAGAGAAAACAGAACGGGGTGAGACAGAAAGGGTGTGCTGGTGGACAGCTCTGACCTACGTGGATGTCTGCCAAGGCTGCGTGTGAGCAGAGACCCGGCGGAAATGAGGCGCAGGCCATGCACATGGCATCAGGAAGAATATTCTAGCAAAGGCAATAACAGGGACAAAGGCCCAGAAGTGGAGCACACTGAGCATGCTGGATGCTGGTGGCTCCGCAGACAGGCCAGTTCCTGAAGAGCAGATGAGAGGGCCATGTGGGCGGGGCCACAGCGGGCAATGCCTTGAGGTGGTCATCTTCATTCTCACATGGTCTTCACTTGGGTTCCCGTGGGGCTTAGCACATGCGCGGTCTCATCTCTGAGACCCCTGGACACACTGGCCTAAGGTGGCTATGATGAATTTCGGGAAGTTTGGGACCTTCTGTTTCCGATTTTAAAAGCCCCCAACCACCCACATATGCAGGTCAGCCCCTCACAGCACCTTTTTAGCTGCAGTTATTTTCCCCCAGGACTGTAACACTTGTTTTCTTAGCAGTTGGATTGTTGTTTTAAGGCGGTGGGAAGCTGTGTGCAGTTTGCAGGGCCTTTTTCCTCAACATGTCAGCAGCTCTGCTGACCCATGTGGCTCCTGGAGAAACCAGTGTCTGTCTTCAAGACACAGTTCACTTTGATTTCTCTCTCTCTTTTCTTTTTTTTTTTTAGAGACTAGGTTTTTGCTATGTTGCTCAGGGTAGTCCCGAATCCACCGACTCAAGTGATCCCCAGCCTCAACCTCCCAGGTAGCTGGGATTACAGGCACCCGCCTTCGTGCCCACCTGTTTTTAGAGTCTAGGTCTCGTTGTGTTGCCGGGGGTAGTCTCCAATCCATGGACTCAAGCAGTCCCTGGCCTCAGCCTCCCAGTGCACGCACCACTGTTCCTGACTCCAGTTTGATTTCTTTTTTTTTTTTTTTTTGAGACTAGGTCTTGCTATTTTTTTCCTGGGGAACCGCAGGCTCACGTTGCCCGGGGTACCACAGACTCAAGCAATCCCCAGCCTCAGCTTCCCAGATAGCTGGGATGGCAGGCGCACACCACCACACCCAGCTATTTTTTTGGACTAGGTCTCACTACGTGCCCCCAGTGGGACTCGAACCGTGATCCCTGGCCCCAACCGTGGCTTCCTAGGCTGCCACCTATAGGCATGCGCCACCATGCTACAATTAAACTGGCATGCCTCCAGTTTAATTTCTTAACAGCTTTGATGACCTCCTGCTCAGGGGAGCTATGCATTCTACTTGGTGATGGTTAGATTTTGTGGAAACAAGTTTTTAACTGCGCCCAAAGCTGTGTCTAGAACAATAAATCTTGCTGGGCATCTCCAGCAGGAGTCTTCCTCTTGGTGACTTAGCTGTGCCATGTGGAGTAACAGTGCCAGCCAGGCTCGAGCCACGCGCTGAGAAATGCTCCGGGTCAGCATGGACCTGGACTTTCCATCTGGGCCAAGTCCCCGCTGCTCGAGAGGAGCGCTGTCCCCTGCCGTGGGCGGAGCACCGCGATGGCTACGGGCTGTATTCCACCAGCCCAGCGCTCCACTCTGGAGTATTCCTCGTGTCTTTGGGAAGCTCTCTCAGAGTCTTAGAATCTCTTTCTGTCCCTCCGGTGTTGGCTTTTCTCTACAGAGTTGTTTGCATTTTCCGGAACGGCTGACATCTTTACAGAGATTCTAAGAACTGAAGGTGCTTTCAGGTGCCTCAACATCTCTGCTTCCCCCTTGACCTTGAGATGACCGTGCTGCTTTCTGCGCTGGCCATTCTCCTCCTCCTCTTCCATCCACTGGGCCTGTGTTGCAGCCTCCCTGTCATCTAAGCTCCTTCTTGGTAGCGTCATTTCCGGCTACACCATGAGGACATGTTAGAACATGGCAGCGGCTCTCTTGCTGGTAGCTAAACGTGTCTTCTCCAGCCTTTTCCCCAGAGCCTGTGCTGCTTTTGACACAGTCCTCCAGGTCCTCATCCCCACGGAACCTTTTCTTGGTTTCCAGCCTTGGCAGCAGGTGCCAGTCCTGTTCCTTCGTCCCCTGCCAGGGGCCTTCTTGTTGTTTGTTGCTCATTCTCCTTCTAATATGGAAACTGGTGGTTCCTGAGGATGGGGTCTGTAGCCGCCACTCATTTTGCTTTAGATACATGTTCCCTTGGGGGGGGGTGGACCTTTCCACTGCAGGGTAACCATTCCTTGCCATCAGTTGTAGGGGCAGCATTGGTAGCAGGCTCACCAACCTGTGTAGGTTCTTGATTGGTTCTAGCAGTTACATGGCCACATCAGGTCGGCCAGGGCCAGGGGGCCGGGGGATCGGTGAGCTGGTGAGCTCTCCAGCCTCCCAGGAATCGTTACTGTCTCTCTGGGAGCTCTCTTTCTCTCTGGCATTCTCTTTTGTGCTCTTTCCTCATGCGCTCTGTCTGCTCTCTGGACCCCTTTGCCCCCCCTCTCCTAGGCCCAGGTGTGCACACTTACATATGTGTAATGGAGGCAGAAAGCCTAACCAAGTCACTTACCCCACACCACCTTCCATTCCCCCCAGCCCTCCACCGCTCACTCCGGCCTCTTGGCACCTTTGTATAGACTTGCAGGATGTCTTCCTTTCTCCTCCCTGTCTGCAACCTTCACCTGCTGCCAGCCTTGCTCCTCCCAGAAACCACCTTCAGTTCCTTTTCCTGGATCTCCCTGCCTCAGTCCCATACCACATAATTAACTGCACTTAATTATAACTGTGGTTTCATGTGTCAGAACCTGTTCTCCAGGGCACCCTGCCTTTTCCTTCAGTTCTCTTCCTCAGGGCCACCCTCTCGGAGGGAAGGAGCTGCCATAGAGCACGCGCCTGGAAGGCCAGCAAACCAGGCTGGGTTCTGTCCCTCTCTGCCTTGTAAGTGCTTGCTGGTCAGCTGGGAGCTTCTCTGTGGAGAGCCTGTAGCCCAGTGGGCTCCTTGAGCCCAGCCTCCACCCAGGGAAGTGTGACAGGCTGGTGTATTGGTGGCAGGTGGGGCTGTTACCCGCTGCAGGGCCTGGTCACAACCATGCGATTTGCAGAAAAGAGGATTTAGTGCCAGGTCGCATCTCTTCCATACAGATGACAAAGGGGAACTGAAGTTTCTTTGGCCCCGGTGGAAGGCCTGTGTTGGGCCTGCCCAGGAGGCCACCTTACCTTAGTTTTCCACCAGAGCCCGCCTGCCTTTCTCACTCCCTCTCTCCATCCTGGGGCTGCAGCCACGGGCAAGATGGGGCACATTCGCCACCTTTGACATTTTCATTTGTGACTTTTTTTTAATAAAAAACCTTCTATTGACGCTTTCAAACATCCCCCAGACTAGAAGTACGCGCACCTCTTCCCCAGCACTTACTTGCGTGCACACCCCATTTTGTTAATCTCGCCTCCATGGCCCACCCCCTCCCCTGCCCCGTGTGATACACACACCTCTGTAGCTTAGGTTTCGCGAGTGAAGTGACTGCAGCTTGTTCTGGACTAGTGGCCGTGGATGTTACTCCCCCCGCCCCCCAGGGATTTCCCCCTTCCTCGGAGCAGTGCGGACACACAGGTGCTTGGGCGGTGGGCCTGGGGCCTGGGGCCTGGGGCTCTCAGCTGTGCCCTTTCGAGGGCTGCCTGCCCATCCTTTGTCCTGTTCCCCTGGCATGCGTGCTCTTGTCAAGCGCCAGGGCCAGGGTTCTCGGTCGGGACTCTGCAAGCCTGTGGGGTCTGTTTTGGTCATCACGGTGACTGGGGTGCAGACACTGGCATCTGGGCTGGCAGGGCTGGGGGTGGGGAGCAGGCAGGTCACTCACTGCCCAGGCACGTAAGGGGCAGCGCACTGTGGACCCCCGTCCCTTCTGCAGGCCATCCTGGTATGGGGCTGAAACGTGCAGCGGGGGTCAGGGCTCGACGTGCTCTGGGTTCTTAGAGGGCTTGGTAGTTTGTGGTGATCCTTTCAGCCGTGGATCTGCTTTGCCTCGTGCATCAGGCACCCGGTAGCCTCTGGCCCTTTTTGAAGGTTCACTGTCCCGTACAGACCTATCGGGCTCATTACTTGGGAAAACGGGGTATCTTGCAGCCTGTTCCCCAGCTTTCCCTGTCCTTTTTGGCTGCCTGTCCCAGCCTGATCGCTAGCCTCCCTGCCAGACCCGGCGGGGAAGGGGCCTGGAGACAAAGTGACTTTCAGCGGGACACCCGCCACAGCCTTTTGTGCCCCAGGGCCTGCTGGCGAGAGCAGCTGGTGGAAGATCAATCTCGAAAGGATTTAACCTCCTTGGGGCTGGGCTGACTGGCCGTTCCCCGGCCTCCTCCAGCCCTCAGCTTGGTGCGGGGAGAGGCGCGCCCCAGTGGGTGGTGACTGATTATCTCGGGTGCAGTTGGGGAGGCTCGGCAGTGGGCATGGGAAATCACAACTTCTGAGTTCCTTTTATTTCCGTCTCCCGCCGGCTGGCTGGCTGGCAGCCTTCCTCCGTGGTAAACGAAACGGGTCTAGGCACAGCTGCGCACATCTCCTGGGCCCCGAAGAAGGTGCTGGGAGGAGACACACACTGTTAGTCATTATTAATCCGTGACAGCTGCCGGCCACGGGCAGTTAGAGCCCGACTGCGCCTGGCACCCAGGGGCTCTGGGGCTGTCCTTTCTGGAAGTCTCTGGGGCCCAAAGCCTGTCTCAACTCGCGCGCTGTTCAAACCCCAAATCCGCGTGGCACAGACGGCTGGGACCGTAGTGCAGGATGAGGACGCCTTGGCCGCCCCGAGTAGGCAGTCCGGGCACGTGCCAGGTATTGACTAGGCGGTCCCTGGCCGGCAGCTCGGAGTTTAGTCTGGCTAAGTGTGTGTGCGTGAGGTGATTTTTGGTGGGGCCCCATGACAGGAAGGCTGAATTAGCCAATGAGAAAGCTTTTGTTTTTTCTTTTTAACCCTTACCCACCCTTGGGCAGCCTGGGGGCGGCCAAATCTCCACCTCTAGCACCGCCTCTAACCCCTGCCACGGTCCATCCTTCCACCAAGCCTCTCGCTGGCATGTGCAGGTGGCACGTGATGCGTGCTCCTTCTGACCGCCTTAAGTGTTACTGTTCCCACATGTGCCAGTCACGCGAAGCTCCCTTTGAAAGTCCTTTATGAAGCGGAAAAAGAGGTCAGTTTCAGAGAACCAGTGGGGGTGTGCTGAGCCTGCGAAGAAGCAGCTGAAGACTCTCTCTGATGACTAATGACTGAGAAGCGCTGTCCTGGGGTTTCGCCTGCAGGGATTTTTGATACGGTGAAGTCAGGTCAGCCTTCACTGGCGTCGGAATGGCCTCTGAGTGGGGGTCTGTGGTGCCGTGGCCATTGCCAGTGATGGTTGGTGGTCGTCTGTCTTCTGCCTCCCTTTGCTCCTCGTGCAGACGCATTGGCCAGGCCTCTTAGGTGCCTCAGGTTGTGCATGTTGCGGGCATAGCAACATGGTGGCCTCTGTGGTCCAGGGGAGCAGACAGATGATAAAGACCAAGCTGGGATTCAAGCGGGACCCCTGCACCCAGGAGGGGGGTGTGGCAGTGGCGCTCAGCATTACCTGGCACAAGGGTTCAGGCCCCACGTTGCTGAGGAGGGCGGGAGAACTCCCCCAGGAGGAAGTATTTGACTTGGATTTAAGGAGCTGGTGAACCATCACCTTCCATAGTGCTCAGGCAAGGAAAAGGAATCGTAGGCAGAGGGAACAGCATGTCTGTGAGCATGAAGGCCTGAAGAAGCCAGCAAGTTCAAAGCCCTTCGTACAGCTTAGTGTAGCTGGAGTATGATATGCATCGCAGCTTGAATTCAGATGCCTGAGAATCACTGAGCAATCTTGTTAAGGTGCAACCTCTTAAGAAAGTTTTTTGGAAAATACTGATTTTATTCAAAAGGGACTGTGGACAAAGGTTCTCTGGCAAGAATCTGAACAAGAGGGAAAGTACACTCAAGGCCACTGACACGCTGCGGAAGTGATCCCAGGACATAACGGTTCAGCCGTGAATGCTGTGATCGATGTGAAAATAAGCTGCTTTTTATAAAGTGCAGATTTAGATTGAGTCCATCTGGGGCAGGAGCGAGACCTTGGGTAATCAGACTCCAGGCTGTGCAGACCCCCCCCCCCGTCCCTGCACAGTGACTTGATCCTCGTTCTAGTCACAGCTAGCATCTGCTCACTTGCCTCTTGCACTTTCAACGTACCTCATTTTACTCTTCCACCCCCTGTGGGCTTGATAATTGGGATTATCTTTGTACTTGAGGAAATCAGAGCATGGACAGGAGGGGAGGAGCTGGATGAGACAGGTTAGAAGCAGGCTTCCAATAGTGCAGAGATGAGAAGGCCTCAGGAAGCTGATTGGAAAGTTGAACCTGACCTTCAAGGCAGAGTGAGAACCAGAACCTGCGACCCGCATTTCTAGAGGTTGCTCTGACTCAGCCCCCCCTCCCCCCCCAATGGAGCAGCCCCTCAGCTTGTCTCAGATGACCCTTTGATGCTTGGTGTCAGGCTTGTTTTAAGTCAAGCAGCTCATTATTTTCTTGTGCTGTTGCCCTCCCCCCTCCTCCCCCCGCCATTCCATGGAACTTGTGTCTGTTTTTTTCTCCCCACTTGGCTGGTGTCTGAGTGATGGGGTCAGTGCCTAGTACTCGCACTTGCTCAGCCTCACCTTCCCGAGCAGCTAAGCATCCAGGTCGAACCTTCTTCTGCTAGTAAGAAGGGTCACGGTTCGGAGGAAATGCCAGCGTAGCTTTAATCGCTTAATCTGAGTACACTGTGCATTTTTGAGTGACAGATTCTGTGTGACACGGCTCTTCTGTCCAGGTTGCCATCACTAACTAAACACTTTGGCTGTGAGGTGTGTGTCAGGCCGGATAAAGTGTCAAACAGCGATTTAGACGTCGATCTTTCTTACCTGTCTGTGGAATCCAGATAACTGAAACGGCGTGATAGCAGGCTGCTTTGGGAAGTGGTGGCCGTGTTCTGTACAGGACGTGTTCAGGAGCAGTCCTGCGGCTGTCAGTGTACTTACAATTTTCCCCTTTTGGTCTACCTTTGACCTGATCGGCCCATCTACGACCTTCCATAATACTTAGACCACTCGTTAAGGTCCCTCCAAGGTGCGCCTTCTGTGATCTTGAAAATGAAAGGCTTGTCCGTCTTTCTGTCCGGTGGAGAGCCACCAGCTCCGTGTGTGCCCTCTTCTGTCAGGGCAGCTGACTGTGGTTGCTCACTTCCTCCTCCTGCAGGGGGCATCCTTCCTGACCACCCTCCAGAGTCCACCCTCTCGCTGGCAGAGCGTGGAGGGTGGGGGTCTGGCTGCAGGTAGCTAGATATGTGGCCTGGGAGGACTTACAAGCCTGTCCACTCACAGTCCAGAGGCATCAGCACCACTTCTGCTGTCCCCAAGTGTCTAGATGTGAGAGGTGGCGGCTGGCTCGCGCTGAACTAATGAGTGCTGAAAGCAGACTGATGGTAGACGCCTCCGGAACATGGATCATGTTTCTTCTACTGCACGCCAGGGTTCACTGGCTTTCCTGCTTAATTGCAATCTTAAAAGGTTTCTCTTTTATCATTTATTCATTGTAGAAAGCTTAGGGAAAAAAGGGTTTTACAAAGATGGGAAAAACCGTAAAACAAAGCAAAACCCTAAAAAAAAATCCCATTCCCTTTTTTGGGTATATATTCTGCTGCCTTTTCTTGTCTCCAGTGGGACCTCGCTACGTATCCAGAGGTTCTTGGGAACGGTGACTTGAAGCGCACCGGCGTGTAAGGAAAGCAGGTCCTCAAGTGGCGTTTTCATGGGAGGACGTTGTGCACGAGAGAGGGCCTGCTGCCGACCGCGACGTGTGTCCCGCGTGGCTTTGAGAGGCTGCCCGTTTCAAAAACACTTCTGTGCATCTGTCTGGGGCGTTACCTGCTCTCTGAGTCCCCCCTTTCCAGCGGCTGTGGGGCGTATCAGGGCTGAGGGATGCGTGCGTCCTCCAGGTGGCCCTTTCTCTGCGGGTGCGCTGGGCGTTGTCTCCTGGGATTCTGCTCCTGCGGCTGCAGTGCTGGACGAGCCTTCTCCCAGAGGCTGCGCAGGACGCTCGGCCGATCCTCTCGCAAACGCTGGCAAGAGAAAGGGCTGAACCGGCTCTTTCACAAAGCTTTCGTCCATGATAATGTTTGCTTTTGTTTTCCTCTAGACACTACAGCAGCAGGAATGCAAGCTTCTCTACAGCAGAAAAGAGGGTCAGAGGCAAGAAAACAAGAACAAAAATCGATATAAAAACATCCTGCCGTGTAAGTATTAAGGTTCTGCCGGTACCGGTCTCTCTTGGTGATGTTCATCTCCAGTGCCCCTGTCCCTGGGGGAGTCTGTGCCCCTTTCTGCGGACCCAAGGCTTAGCCCCTTCAAACTGTGAGCAGTTTGCAAAAATACCAGCCATGGCAGGGGTGGGTGGCTTCTGCCATCAGGTCACTGTGAGCTTGTTCTGGAGTAAGCTTTCCACTAGCCGGCTTTCAGCATGCTTGTTTCCATGTGGCACCCATGCCTGTCAGAGAAGGGGAATCCTGCCACCTCCCTGGGCCAGGCCACACCACAAGCCTCAGGACCCCAGGTTGGCATTTCTGCTCTGCAGCTCCGAGTCCTGGGACCCTGGGGAAGGCACGCCTCCTTTCTGGGACTCAGTTTCCCTTGATGGGCAACAGAGAAACCAAGGGCTGTTCCCACTATTCTGCTCCCTGATGCCTTGATTTTTTTTGTGTGTGTGTGTTTTTTTTTTTTTTTGAGACTAGGTCTCGCTATTTTTGCCCGCGGAACCCCAGGCTCTTGTTGCCCAGGGTACCACAGACTCAAGCCATCCCCAGCCTCAGCTTCCCAGGTAGCTGGGATTACAGGCGCGCGCCACCATGCCCAGCTATTTTTTTGGAGCTAGGTCTCGCTACGGGCGCCAGGCGGGACGCGAACTGTGATCCCTAGCCCTACCGCTTGCTTCATAGGCTGAAGCTTACAGGCATGAGCCACCGTGCCCGGCTTCCTGATGCCTTGAGCTCCAGTTCCAGGCTGCAGGGGTCAAGTGCCTGATTGCACTTGACTCAGGGAGGACCTGCCGACATCTACAAAGCAATGCTTCCTTTAAACTCCGGTGCTGCCGGGTGGAGAGAGAGCCCAGGCCGAGCATGGGGAGAACAAGGCCCAGGCTTGGCCGAGGGCCCCGGGTGTGGCACCATGTGGATGGCATGTCTCAGCTCACCTCTCCCCAGGACTCTTGATCACTCCACACCCCACTCCCTGCACTTGAAGCAGGTAGTCTTGTTACCCTGTTTTAGCACTTTGATAGCAGGGTCACGGGTAGTAGTAAGTGGAGAACATCCTGAAGCCTTCAAAGGCACTGCTCTGAACACCAGGCCCGAATGCAGGGGTCCCCAGAGCAGGCTGTGCAAGGCATCCACTGGGGAAGGGAGGGGCATTTAGAGTTTCTCTCTATATCCTTTACCTAAACAAAGCAAAACTAAACTAAACCAAACCAAACAAAAGACTTTAATCTGATGGCAGGTGGATGGCAGTGCGTGCCTAGTGACTTTATCCAGCTTACAAACAAGGCTGGTATATATGTGTCCCCAGTCCAGTGTTCAGAATTTATTCTTGAAGTTTATTGGGGTGCATGAGCAGATTTGGAGAATCTCTCATCAGGTCTGAGCCACGTTATCCATAATTGTGAACCCGTCCTCTGTGTATGTGTGTGTGTGCGCGCGTGCGTGCACGTGTACGTGCACATATGCGTACAGGATAATCTCTCTCTTTCTGATGCATATGTACCCATACCCAGAGTGCTGGTTCTCATGGTCGTATCTGTGGTATGTGTAAGTGGGAGGCGCAGAGGCACTTTTAACATTGAGAAGAGGCAGTGAGGAATTGGCAGAGAATTGGATCGAGTCACAGCATGGTCCTAATGACCTTGGGGGGGGAAGCCTCTTCCTTTCTCTGTCCAAGTTTCTCATTTCTACTCAGGGGGTCTGATGCTACTCATTAGTGAGATGTAGGGATGTGGGGGAAGATGAAGGCAACAATGGCATGTACTCTCTAAATAGGTTACAGTTGCCTTTTCCTCCCTTAAAGATCCCAGCCAAATTAATTTCCTCCGATTAGCATCTTATTTCTTTAAAGATGAAGCAACAGTCTAATATTTAGATAATCTCATCTTAAATAGTCTGAGGCAAACAAAGACTCTCTTTTTTTTAAAATGTGAGCTAAGATTGATTCCCACTACTGCATATTCTTAGGAGTACGAGGTCACATGTTCTCAAATGTATGTTGTCACAATACACCCACCACCAGAGTACCAGTAACCATCTACCACAGTTCACTGGACTTCTTGTACCCTTTGTGAACTCTCTCTCTCTCTCTCTCTCTTTCTCTCCCTCTCTCCCCCCCTTCTCCCCCCTCTCTCCCTCTCCCCTCTCCCTCTGTCTTCTCCCCCCTCCCTTGGTTACCTCAGTTCTGTATTTGGACTCCAAGGATTGGTTTAGTTGGTTTTCTTTGTTCCTTTGCTTTGTTGATTTAGATTCTTAAAAATGAGTGAAATCATTGTCTGTCTTCTTCCTTATGACTTATTTTACTTAATTCCCTCCAATTCCATCCATTCTGTTTTTTTTTTAAATCACTGAATGTTCTGTTGTGACTATATCTAATCTTTATCCCATCGTTGTCTTGGGACACTGAAGTTATTGCCATATCTTGGCTGTTGTAAATAGTGCAGTTGTGAACATACACATGCATAGATTCTTTCGAATCAGTGTTTCTAGATTCCGTGAAGTCTCCATACTGTTTGCCGTAGAGACTGGAGCGCCTACCTTCCTGCATGTAGTGTATGGGGGTCCTTTTTCTCTACATCCTCACCATTCTTGCTTTTCTGATTTTTTCATATAGGACATAAAAAAAAATCATTGTTTTATGAAGACCTACAGCTCTATTAATATTTCCCATAGTATACCACGGTGCTTGGAGAAAGCACTCAGATTAGCTTTTGTACAGAATTTGCTCAGTTGATAGGATGAGAATTTTGACTTTTGATACTGTCTTTCATTCTTCATTAAAAACAACCGGGCATGGTGGCTCGTACCTGTAAGCTTCAACCTATGAAGCAGCTGGGGCTAAGGGATCACGGTTCAAGTCCCGTCGGGGCAACACAGTGAGCCCTAGTCCCAAAAATATAGCTGGGTGTGGTGGTGCGCTCCTGTAATCCCAGCTACCTGGGAAGCTGAGGCTGGAGATTGCATGAGTCCATGGTACCCTGGGCAACGTGAGCCTCTGGTTCCACGGGCAAAAATAGTAAGACCTAGTTTCAAAAAATAACAACAAAAAAGCACTTATTGTGGTGAATGTTACATGTATGCCAAAGTAGAATAGTGTAAATATTAGCACACGATTGAGGTACACCCAGGCCCCCACACTTGCACACTCTAAAGTGATCCAGCCATCCCTGTGCTCAAGGGCCCTGAAAGCTTAGTGTTAAACGCCTTTCATAGAAACAGTGTGTGTGGGAGAAAAGAGAGAAAGGATAATAACTTCCCAGTAAAACACCCAAAGTTACCTACCCCCTTGTGGGTCAGAGCCCACCTAGGTTGACCTGAAGCTGGGCCACTGAGGCCTGAAAACTTGCGACAAGTCAAGCACCTTCTGGGGGGACTATAGGAAAGAGATTCTTTTTTCCCCATAAAGTTGGGGGGAAAAGGAGCTAGCACGTCAAGGTAATGATCGCCACCATCAGCTTCCATGTGTCTCCTTCCCCACAACCCCAGGGCACCCACAGGAAAGATAAGAGCACAAGAAAAGCACAAGAAAGTACTCTTCTTTCTTCTTCCCGGAGCCCACCTGCCTTCTGTGTGCTGTAACGTTACCTGGCCACTCAGCTCCACCCTTAGTTAATAGAGGCTGGGGAACATGGCCCTCCCCTCTATATGGAGCTGCCTCTGTAGTATAGAGAACCCACATGTACCAGTTCCACAGATGCCAGCTCAGGTCTCGTCTTGTTTCATCTGTACTTGAACCTCTCCCCAAATAATTTGGAATCAAATCTCTTGCTCTTCCTTTTTTTCTTAAAATAAAACTTTTTTTTTTTTTTTTTTTTGAGACTAGGTCTTGCTATTTTTGCCTGCGGAACCGCAGGCTCATGTTGCCTGGGGTACCACAGACTCAAGCCATCCCCAGCCTCAGCTTCCCAGGAAGCTGGGATTACAGGCATGCACCACCACACCCAGCTATTTTTTTGGAACTAGGTCTCGCTATGGGCCCCAAGCGGGACTCGAACCGCAATCCCTAGCCCCGGCTGCTTCATAGGTTGAAGCTTACAGGCACGAGCCACCGTTCCCGGCCCCCCTTTTTTTTTTTTTTTTAAGAGATTAGGTCTTGCTATGTTGCCCAGGGTAGCCCTGACTCAAGTGATCCCTAACCTCAGCCTTCCAGGTACCTGGAATTACAGGCGTGCACCACCATGCCCGGCTCTTTTTTTGATACAAGGTCTCGCTATATTGCCCTGGTAGTCTCGAATCTGTGGACTCAAGTGATTTTTAGCCTCCACCTCCCATGTAGCTGGGATTATAGGCACATTGCCACCGTGCCCAGCAAAATAAAACTTCTAGTTTAGAAATAATTTCAGACTCACAATATGTTACAAAAATACATAAAGGGTTTCCACATAACCCTTATCCAGTGTCTCCTGATGAGACTATGCTCTGTATCCCTAGTACACAATCAACACCAGGAAATTGGCTTTGCTGCTTTCTTCTTAACGTTGTAAGGCATCAATAGTGATTGTCCTCATTTAAGATTTATTTTTCCTGTGGTTAATCGTTAAATGAACAAAAGTTGGACTGGGCTGAGGATTCACAGATCTGAACTGATTTTTCCGGAAGAGGTGTGGTGCTCGTTTAACTGTGGTCCTTCTTTCCTTCCAGTTGATCACACCAGAGTTGTCCTCCATGATGGTGATCCCAACGAGCCGGTCTCCGATTATATCAACGCAAATATCATCATGGTAACCTTGCCTTCCATAGTGCTTTCTGACCATGCATTGCAAGTCAGCTTTTGTATTTGCAATTCTTCCTGTGTTCTGAAAGTGACTTTCCAATGTCTGAAGATTTTTCACCCTAAATTTCTAGCCTGAATTTGAAACCAAGTGCAACAACTCAAAGCCCAAGAAGAGTTACATTGCCACCCAAGGCTGCCTTCAGAACACAGTCAACGACTTCTGGCGGATGGTGTTTCAGGAGAACTCCCGAGTGATTGTCATGACAACGAAAGAAGTGGAGCGAGGAAAGGTAGGCTGCATTCTTGGCAGAGGAAATAGTTTATAATGTCAGGCATGGTTCAGTGTGGCCAGATTAAGAATGGAATAATCAGATTGTGCCAACTCTGACCATCTGGTACATGTTTGAGTGTGATGAACCTTGGTTCTCCTTGTATTTCTTCTGCTTGGGATTCCTTGGGCTTCTTGGAGCTATCAAATTCAGAGAAATTTGGTTATTTCTTCAGCTATCTATCCCTGCCTTACCCTGACCTGGGGAGCCAATCACATGTATATTGTCTTTTCTCCTACAGTTCACTGAGACCTTGGTCATTTTCTTCATTTCTTTTTGCCCTCTGTGTTTCTATTTGTTGGATAGTTTCTTCTGTTATGTCTTTAAGTTAATTATTTTTTATGTTCTATGCAATCTGCTGTTCGTCCAATCCAGAAAGGTATTCATAGCAGACTTTGTGTTTTTCATCTCCAGAAGTTTTGTTTGGGTCTTTTTATTATATTTTGTATCTCTCCTTTTAACATGTGCATCTTTTCTGTGTCTTATGATCCTGTAGAGGTTACTTAGAACTGTTGCAGTGTTCTTGTTCCTAGTGCTACTGTAGACTTCATTTTTCCAGTTCTTTAATTATTTAAGAGGAGAGGGCAAATCCATTCCGTTACTGTTGCATTATATTCAGAAGCAGTTGTCAAAAAGGGACTTTAAGAAAGCCTCTCTAGTACATTTAGGTGGTTAGAGTACTAGTGAATAAAGTCATCGCACATCAGCTATATTCATTATGAATTTTAAACATTAAAAAAAAAAAAAGTTATCCAAAGAAGTATTCATGTGACTATCGAAACATATTACAGTTAAAGTTAAAGCTGCCTTTGTCACCATCCCCCATCTACTAATTTCAGTTTCCTCCTTCAGTGTAAAATGCTTAACTGTTTGAAGTATATTCTTCTACATTGTCTTCTTGGTATTTGCACCTGTGCCTATATTATAGGCATTACAGACCTGTTTCACACAAAGTATCTGTACCTATAGACTTCTCTTAGTACTGTTTCATGGGAACTACTGCATGAGAAAATGCTTTCATATGGTAGCTTTTCCCTGAGCCTTGATTTTTTTTTTTTTCTTCCTTTTTCTCCCACTAAATGTATGTCCTCACTGCTTTGGTTAGTACATCCTGGCCTATCTCGTTTCTTTTTGAACTTTTCTTACTTTCATACAACATTGGTCGCCTCTTTATCGTTATTGTTCCCCTTGGGTGTGGCCCTCCCATCAGTCATGCACCCTTATCGCATCATCCCGCTCCCTTTCCCCACTCTGGTCACTCCAGCTCCTCTTCATTGCATGTTGTTGACTGATGCTTGGCCCACTGGTCTCTCTTTTCTGGAGCAATGTTCTTTTCCAGGGTGAGGCTCTGCGCTCCTGGGACGCAGCAGACCAGGCTGCTCGCATCTCCAGGAGTAACCCTGAGGCAGGCAGCCAGCTCAAGCAAGTCAGGAACCTTTTGCAGGGCAGGTGTGTGGCGCGGTTCTCCTGACTCCTTGTTTTCGGTGCATCCTGTGGTGGAGGAGATGATCTCCTCTGCTCCAGACCCATGTGCTCTGGGTTCCGTGCCTTCTCATTCACGCTGGTTGTCTCCTCCTTGCCCCATGTCCATCACATGGTGCGGCTTCTGTGCCCTACAGTTCTGGCCTCTGATTTTGGAACCCACCTCCCAGCCCCCTGGCGGTGGAGAGGTTCCCTGGTGGGGGCAGAGCTCAGCAGCTGGTGGGCCCAACTCTCTTTTCTTGAGGTTTACAGTTCTTTTTTCTTTTCTTTTCCTTTTTTAAAAAATATACAATTTTATTTAATTTTGTTCTTTAGGTTACAACCTCTGTGTTACTATTTTTCCCCCCTCCCTCCAGTACCCCTTCCATTCTCTCGAACCCCACTCTTTGTTGTTTATTAGCTGTGCTGAGTCCATTAGTCTCTTTACTGTGTTAGTGTCTTTTCTCTGGGTGAGGGACTGCGTTGTTGGGTCCAGGCGAACCTTGCTGTTAGATTTTCAGTCTTAAGTTTGCGTTGGGTGGCCAGGTTATATTCGTTTGGGATCTACCCATGTTTTCTTGCTGCGGGCCGTCCTCTCCAATCCCATCTCCATTGCTTTGCTGCTTTTCCTTATGGCTCTGGTGTCGGGCTTTGGGGGTCTTGCCTCCTGCCAGTGTTGGTCAAGAAATTTCTCTGAGTTCAGGCTTCTGCGAGTGGCTTTTGAAGATCATCTCCTCTGCCTCAGTTTGTAGTTTTGATGTGGGGCCCATTATCCCCTCTTTGGTCATCTTCTCCTCTCCCGTAATGAGGGGAGGGTGTATTGCTCTCCTTGAATATATCTCCAAA
>PVHY01019501.1:0-27252 GCA_004024945.1 Uropsilus gracilis | reverse complement strand
AGCATTATTTATAATTGCAAGAACTTGGAAACAACCCAAATGCCCCAAAAAAGAGGACTGGATGAAAAAGATGTGGTATATATACACAATGGAATATTGCGCATCAATAAAAAATGACAAATTCAATGATTTTCTGGAAACATGGATGTACCTAGAAGAAATCATACTGGCAGAAACAAGTCAGAAGGAAAAAAACAGAAACCAAATGGTTTCACTAATATATGGACAACCAAATGAAAGTACACAATTGCGGGAGGGGACCAGCTGGAGTAGCCAGGGAGGGGAGGTGGTAGGGGACCCCCAGGGACCTCAATGAAGTGATTGTTGTGAAATATATATATATATATGTATAAATTAAAATAAAAAAAGTCAAAAAAAAAGAATAAACCATTAAAAAAATAAAAAAAATAAAATATCTACTTTGTCTAACAGTAGGTTAAGGGGTCTGTTGCTTTTATTAAAGTCTCTTTACCCAAACCTGTGTGTTTCAGCCCCTTTTGTTAAACAAATGTGGTCAAAACCATTCAGGATCCCAACTAGGAGTTCCTGACCCTAAAACTAAGCACATATTTGTACCAGCCCCCTTGAGACCCAGGGCACTATTCTTCTCTGGTTAGGCCCACACTCACTGTTAAGTGTGTATGATTGAAGTTGATTTTGGAAAGGTGTTGGGTTTAGAGAGTTGGTCGTTGGGTTACTTCTGGGAAATTTCCCCAGAGCACCTCATCCAGCGGCTCGTGGTAAGTTGCTCCTTGAGATAGGTGTTAGCTGCATTCAAAGGGCAGGTTTATTAAAAATGAAAAAGGAAAGAAGAAATCAAGGAGACTTGCTCTGCTCTGTAAGGGACAGATTTGTTGAGAGAGGCTACATGGGAGGCAGGAGCTGCTGCTCTTTGTGGTTCAGACCTTGCTCTGGTAAGTCTTCTCTTCTTCGGGAGGGGCTCCTTCCTTTGTGACTTGAAAACTTTTGTTAACCCAATTAATCAAGAGAAATTTGAAAGGACTAGAGGTGATTCTCTACAATGGCCTCCAATTTCTTTATCTGCACTTCTGGAGGTGCTTGGTGATACTTTCTATCAGTCTGACAGCAGTTGGCACCTAAGGATTTTCATTTCTAAAGTGGATTAATAACTATGCTAATCATTTCTACCCCATCTTCACCTGTGATCGAGGCTCAAGTTTTATGTCTCTTTTCCGAATTTTCTATTCTTGCCTTCTATCACTACCATCTAAAATAAACCTTCATTTCTTTTTTTTCTCATTGCACATGCTTTGTAATTGCAGCCTAAATGCTGAAGCATAAAAAAGTAATTGAAGTATGGTAGATTTACACTACAAAATGGGCTATTATGCAACTGTATTATCTATTCAAGCTGATATGGTATGAGTTACAGAATATATTAAGTGACAAAGTGAAAAGAGTAACCGGCAACAATGAGCAAAATGTAGTCCACACATCTGGGGTCTATGATGTCAAAATTATCTTCATAACAATTCTGAGACATTATTTGCCTTTTTTCTTGTGCTAACAATTGTACAAATGTTGTACAAATGGTGCAAATGTTAATTGCTGGGGTTCCCACACATCAAGATTGTGAAAAACACTATTGTCACATAATTTTGAGGTCAAATATAGATTATTTTACTAAAAGTGTATTTGATGAAACAATAAACCGTAGCAATTTTATTGAAACTTCATCCTGAGTATTTTTTTCTTTTCTTTCTTTCTTTATTTTATTAAAATTTTAAATTTATTTATATATATTTCACATCATTTCAGTCCCTGGGGGTCAGCCACCACCTCCCCTCCCCAACCACTCCAGCTGGTCCCCACTCTCCCCTTGTGTAGTTTCATTTGGTTGACCATATACTAGTGAAACCACTGGTTTCTTCCCTTTCTATCTGGCTCGTTTCTGCTAGAATGATTTCTTCTAGGTACATCCAGGTTCCATAAATTCATCAAATTTGTCATTGTGTGTATATACCACATCTTTTTTCTAACTCATAGAAGCCAACGACCTCCAGGGTCTCTCAGCACCTCTGCGCCCCAACAGAGGAGTGAGAAGAACAGGGGAGGGAGCACTATGGGCTATGGTAGAGGTGTGGTTGGTGTGGTGTGATAACCCCTCAAAGGGGAGATCCTATACCTCTAAAACACAAACAAAGTTGTAAGCCAGTGTTACTTCAATATAAAATCCCTCCTCTCAGCTCTGCTCAGCAAGGTGCTTGGCCCCAGCATTATCCAACATAGATCCTTGAGGATACACATCACTGAACCTTGTTAGCTACCCTTAGAGAATGGGTGGAAGCACACTGTCTGCCAGCCCTAGTGACAGTGAAATTCAACCATTTCGGCAGAAGCAAGCAGAACAGAGTGATTTTGTCCCTTGCTCCTTGCAGAAGCAGGAAAGTCTGTATTCTGAGCAAGTTGGCACCTGTGGCAGAAACTTCAGCTTACCTGGCTACATGGGCTTTGTCCTCAGATTGTGAATACAGCTGCTCACAGGAGAAGGGATCTAGTGAGAGGTTTTAGAGGTTTTATGTTGGTCTTCTCTTCACAAGATGGTCGCAAAAGGAAATCCTACAATCAGACTTCTTTCTATGCACACACTCAGGGAATTGAAAACAGAACAATGTAACCCTCACCCCTTCCCCCCTACAAAGAAAAACCCAAAACAAAAACCCAACAGAATTAAAAATCTAGAGCCATAGCACCACCTACTGGAAAAAAATTCCCCAAAAGATAAAACCCTATAAAATAGATCTAAATAATACTCAGAATGTATTCTGAACAAAAAAAAAAAGAAAGAAACGAAGTCTGATTTATTTTTTTTTAATTTCTTGAGGTAATGTTTGTTTCATCAATGTGCTTGGGACAATATAATGCCCTTCCAGATTTATTGCCATAGTGCACCCGCAACCAAAGCACTTGTGGCCCTCACAGAGTAGGCTATGCTCCCTCCCACCTGAACCTCACCTCTTCCCAACCCTCCTCTGTATTCCTCTATAATCAGTTTTCAGGGTTAGTTTTTAAGTTTGGCTTTATTAGTCCTTGGTTTACTTTCACTTACAAATGACAGTGTCTAGGATTTGTCTTTCTTCTTTATGCTTATTTTTCTTATCATAATTCAAGAGCCATCCACACTGCTGTGAATAGCATGAATCCATCCTATTTTGATTGCTGGGTAGGATTCAAATGTGAGTAAGAAACACTTCACTCAGCTGTTTGGGGTATTTAGATAGTTTCAATATTGTGGCTATTGTATGTGAAACTGCTAGGAACGTGAGTTTGCTACTTTTTCTTTCCAGTTAATGTTTTTGTATTCTTTGGGTAAATGCCTGGGAGTAGGACTGCTGGGTTCATACAAGAGATCCATTTTTTAATCTTTCTAGGAAACTCCAGACTGTTCTCCATAAGAGCTGGACCAGTCTACAATTCTACCAGCCATATTAGAGTATTCCTTTTTCTCTATAGCTTCATCAGCATTTGTTGTTTCCTGTTTTTCTGACCTGGGTCATTTTTACAATGATGAGGTGGTATTTCATTATGGTTTTGATTTGCATTTCCCTAGTCACAAGTGAAGATGAACATTTTTTCATGTACCTGTTGACCATCTGTTTATTCTCCTTGTAGAAAAGTCAATTTAGTTCTGCCTATTTTTCAATTGGTTATTTGTTTTGTATTTTATTGATTTGTATCAAATTTTTGTAAATTTTGATATGAACCCTTTGTCAGATGCATAGCTTGCAAATACTCTCATTAGTAGGGTATTTTTTCAATTTATTTGTAATATTGAAACCAGGTGAAAATAAAGACTTTTTCATCTGAACTTAAAACACTTCTGCCTGCTTTTCCCTAGGAAGCAGGCTCCAAGCAGTTAATTAACATCTTCACTCTTCACCTACTATTGGTATGAAAAAATCAGCTACCAGCTTCTCTCAGCTCTCTCCCCTTCTCGCAAACCTAAAAAGAAAAACTTAGAAACACAGTTTAAACTTTAGACTAGTTTGCCTCAATTTACTTTTTTTTAGACTTCTGTGGGTTCTTTCTACCATCCTCAGCCTTCTCACCAAAATCCAAGTCAAAGCAAGACTCTGAATGCAGACTAATTTATTGGTAAACAAAGTGATTTCCTAATTACTGCAAAAAACATGTAAGTAAAACTCCAAATGACTTTAACATTGTCCAAAACGTTTCTCAGTGTTGTCCAAAATCTTTTCCCAGAAGTGCAGAAATCCTCAGTCTCTCAGTCCCGATCATCTCACCAACATCAGTCAGTCAGAGTTCATCTCCATGTGCAGGAAGACATCTTCCTTTGGTGTGCTCCAACCCTTTCATGTTGTCTTCTCCTTGGCCTCCTCCAGGTAGTAGAAAAAAGCTCTATAGGACCGGAACCAGCAAAGTTACTTCTTTTCAGGCCTGAGTTTCGCACAGCCTCTCCCAGACACAAGTCAAACTCAGCAAAACAAACTCCAACAGGGAGTTCAAATCTCCAAGCTCCTTAACTTCCTTTAACAGACACACTCCTAGCCTGGGCAAGCCAAAGGCTGCAGGCCCCAGGCCTTGGCCTCATGGCCAAGCTCACATGACTCACACCTTCCTCCTCCAAAGTCCTTGACCAAAAATGCTCATCCCACAAATGGCAGAATCTCTTTCTTTGTTCCAACCCTCTTTATATATCCTTATTTGCCCGCCAAGAGAACTGCTGAGGAGGGAAGCCCTGTCAGGCCTGTATGTTAATTAAAATCCTACCCAGCTCTAACATTAACAACATTAACATTAACAATTAACAATTCTAAAGCAAGAGACAATGGTACCCAGGATGGTGGGCGTCCCCTATCAATATTACTATGCAGAACGGTTTCAGTTTGTTGTAGTCCCAGTTGTTTATGTTCTGTTTTGCTTTTCTTGCTGTTGGGGATGAATTTTCAAAGACATCCTTGAAACTTATGAAGTGCTTTGCTAATGTTTCTTCTATGTATTTCATGACTACAGGTCTTACATCCAAATACTTTACCATGTTGAGTTGATTTTTGTTTATAGTATGAGATCATGGTCTAGTTCCATTCTTTTTTGGCATGTGGCTATCCAGCTTTCATAGCACCACTTACTGAAGAGACTTCCTTGCTCCAGTGTATATGTAAGCTTCATTAAATGCAACCTAATATAGAATGAAACATTAATAAATTAATAAAGGAACAGAAGTTTTTCAGCAGAAGATTGAGCTATAAAAATTCCAAATATAAATGTTGCAGTTGAAAAATTTAGTGGATGAAATGGAATTGGGAAGTATACCAAGCAGGCCCAGTGTTTCAGAGGGAAGAACTAGCAAAATTAAAGATAAAGTTCCAATTATGATTCAGCAAGAAGAGGAGATAAAAATAAGAAATGGGAAAAGTGAAGAATAATATGAGAACCAAGATTTTGTACTTGGTTCCAGCAAATACTTGATCCTAGAAACAAACTTCTGTTTCCCCTAGTGGTCTCAGTAGGTCCTTAGTCTCTCATAGTCTTTGAGAATTCAGAAGTTCCATATTAGATTGTAATTAATCTTCATAGAAAGGGGAGATCCCACATCACTGTGGCCCCTAAGGGAGGTGCTATAGAAGTAGAATAAACCAAATGAAAGAATCAGTAAACTTGAAGATACCAAATTACAAAAAAGCAAGATGGATGAAGAAAATGAGAAACAAAGTAAAAATAAATGAAACAATCTTTCATGAATTATCTGACACCATGAGGAAAAGACAAAATAAGAGTAGTGAGCTGGGCAGGGTGGCTCGTGTCTGTAAGCTTCAGCCTATGAAGCAGGAGGGATTAGGGATCACGGTTCGAGTCCCGCCTGGGACCCGTAGCGAGACCTAGTTCCAAAAAATAGCTGGGCGTGGTGGCACGTGCCTGTCATCCCAGCTACCTGGGAAGCTGAAGCTGGGGATTGCTTGAGTCTGTGGTACCCTGGGCAACGAGAACCTGTGGTTCCACAGGCAAAAACAGCGAGACCTAGTCTCAAAAAAAAAAAAAAAAAAAATAAGAGTAGTGGGTATACCAGAAAGGAAAGGGAGCAAAAGGAACACAACACATTTAAAGAAAAAATAGAAGGAAACTTCCCTAACATGGAAAAGGAAATAAATATATAAATCAAAGAATTAAAAAGAACACCTGGGGTACCTAAAGAAAATGAGACCAACATTAAGACATATAGTGGTGAAAGTTCTCAGAGGTCAAGACAAAGAAATAATATTGAAGTTGGTGAGAGAAAACAACAGATCAGCTACAAAGGAACCCAAACCAAGCTAATAATGGACTTCTCAAAAGAAATATTGTGGGTGAGAAGAATTGGAAAGATGTTATTGAAAAAGATAAAGACTACTAATAAAGAATAATATATCCTCCATGGCTTTCTGTTAGATATTAAGGAGAAATAAATGTCTTCTCAGGCAAAGAAAAACTAAAGGTGCTTGCAAAATCTAAGCCTCTTCGGGATATATTGAAAGGGACTCTAGCATCTCTAGCATCTAAGCCAAATAGAGAAATACACAGAAAGAAGTGGAAAAAAAAAAGAAATCATAGCAACAGATTTCCATATACCAATAGTCATTCTTAAAAAATACTTTAATAATCATTAAGCATAAGTGCTCTGAACTCACCAATTAAAAGACACAACGAATCACCTTGCATCAAGAAACAGAATAGAACATTTTACTCTCTCCAGGAGATACAATTGATTACCAAAGATATACATAGGTTAAAGGTAAAGGGTTAGAAAACAATCCTACAAGCAAATGAGATGAAAAGGAAGGCAGAAAGAGTCATACTTACATGAGACAAAGATAAATGAAAATTTATTCTGGTTATAAAAGGTAACAGGAGACAGGGTGAGCACTGCATAATGATTAAAGACACAGTACATCAGGAGGCCATAACAATCATCAATATAGACTTATCATGAAGGCACACCAAAATACCACTCTTAGAAAACAAACATTGGAAAACATACATCAGTGGTAGGAGACTTCAGCACCTTAATTTCACCAATAGAAAAATCAATGAGGTAAAAAAATGAATGGAGACATAATAGTTTTAAACACATTAGACAAAATGTACCTAGTAGGCATCTATAGGGTATGGCACTATAAAACTATAATGCACATTTTTTTAGGTATATATGGGACATTCTCCAGGATTGACTATATATTGGGCGACAAAAATATTAATGAATCCATTAAAATTGAAATCATACTGTCGCTACTTGGACCATAAAGCAAATCGAACTAGAAATCAACTACAAAAAGAAAATAGGGAAAACATATAAAACATGGAGAATGAACAACACACTACTAAAAGTTTACCAGGTCAATAAGTAAATCAAAGAAGAAATAAAAAGAATTCCTCAAGACAAATGACAATGAGGACACATCCTTCCAGAACATTTAGGACAAAGCAAAAACAGTACTGAGAGAGAAGTACATAGTAATATATGCTCACACCAAGAAACAAGAAAGACCCCAAATAACCAACCTTGTTTCTTATTCCCAAGAACTTGAAAAAGAACCAAAAATTTTAAAGCCAGTAGAAGGAAAGTAGTGATAAAAATTAGGGCAGAAATAACAGAGATAAAAGAGAGAGTTCAAAAGAGCAATGAAATCAAAAGCTAGTTCTTGGGGAAAAATTAACAAATTTGAACAGCATCTAGTTAGACTGACTAGGAAAAATCAAGAGAAAACTCAAGTAGAATCAAAAATTTCTGCAGCAATTCAGAGGCTAATAAGAGATTACAATGAACATTTATATGCAAGTGAATTTACCAACCTTGATAAGATGGACAAATTCTTAAAATTATACGATTACCCAGGAAATTCTAAATAGAGAAATTATAAATAGAGAAGAAACAGAAATCCCAGACAAGCCGATCATAAGCAAATAAATTGAAACAGTAATCAAAACACAAAGACCCAGATGTGTCCACAGGCAAGTTCTACTAAACTTCCAAAGATGAAATAATACCTATCTTGTGTAAACTTTCAAAAAATTGTAAAAGCAGCAATACTCTCCAGCACATACTACAAGGCCAGTGTTACAAGAACAACTAAACCCAGCAAAGATAAGACAGAAAAAGGAAACTGCAGACCAAACTCCTCAATTAACCTACGTGCAAGAATCCTCAATGAAATCGTAGGAAAATGCATCAGTAATGCCCTACAAGGATTGTACACCATGACCAAGAAAGATTCATACCATACACAGAGTAGCTCAATATCCAAAAATCAATCAATCAATGTAATTAATTACATCAACAAATGTAAATAAAAATGTGACAAATCAATAGTTACTGAGAAAGTATTGATAAGATTCAGTATGTATTTATGAGAAAAACTCTGGAAAAACCAAAAATAAATAGACCCAATCTTAAAATAATAAGTTATAATTGACAAAAACAGAGCTAGTATAATTGTCAATGGTGAAAAACTGAAAGCCTTTCCACTAATACTGGTGCTTTCAGTATTGGAAGTGCAATTAGGCAAGAGAAAGCTATAAAAGTAATCCAAATTGGGAAAGAAGTAAAGCTACCATTGATATGATATGATGATACACTGATATGATAATATGCATGGAGAACCCTAAAAAAATTATTGGATAACTCATTGAAACAATAAACCAGTTCAGTAGAGTGGCAGGTTACAAAATCAACAAAGGGCAGTTACTTTCCTATATGAAAACAAAATAATGAGATAGAAGAAGAAACAGAAATCCTATATACAATCTCACACTCACACACACAAATCAAATATCTCAAATAAATCTACGACAAGAAGTGAAGGACCTATAAAAGGAAATTCTAAGACATTGTTAAGGAAATAGAATTCAATGCAAAGAAATGGAAAGATATTCCCTGCTCATAGATTGGAAGGATATACATTGTCAAAATGATCATCCTATCCACAGCATTTCACAGATTCAACAGAATTCCAATGGTGTTCTTCAAGGAGATGGAACAAATGTCACTGAAATTCATATGGAAACACAAAAACCCCAAGTAACCAAAGCTTGCCTGTCTAAAGAGAGGGAAATAGTGGTACTACATTTACAGGCTTCACACTGTACTGTAAAGTCACAATAATTAAAATATATGTCACTAGAACAAAAACAGACATACAGACCAATGGATTGAGTTCAGAAATAAAACCATATATATGTGGACAACTAATCTATGCCAAGGGAAGATTGGAGAAACAAAAACCTCTTCAATAAGTGTGTAGCAAAGCCTGGATACTTACTTTGCGATACATGAATTATTTTGGTATGCATAAAGAATCATTGTATACAAGTTGGACAATTGTTTCTATAGACACTATCAGGGGAATAAATATTTGATTACCCCTATCTTCAGTCTATTTTCTTACTTTTATTGCCTCTACATTTTGAATTAATGTGACCAGTGATTTAGGTTTATTTTGTATTTGTGGGATTTGTTATTCATGGTAACTAATACCCATCTCATGGAACACTCCTATTTGAACCTCAACAGATCAAAGTTCCGCTCTTTTTTGCTGAATAGCACTTCCAGCGCTCTTAGAGGCTGATTTACATTCCATGAATGGTACTGCTTCTTCATGTTTTTATTGGAACATGTCTTACCTTATGAAGTTTTAAAGTACAGCTTCAAGTTTCCTATATCTATGGATGATGGACTCTCATCTAAGGTGTTTGGAGCCATGCAGCCACATTTCACCCTCACCTGTACCAACCAGATCATCTTTTCAGTATAGTTTCCTATTGCACCTTGCAGTAAAATCTGCATATCCTATCCCATCCAAAAAAAGTCTGAATGTTTACATGAGTACATTTCATAAGACCCTTAAAAAACTGGAACTAAATTTTATTCTACTCTATACACAAAAATCAATTCAAAAGTAGATTGAAGATGTGTTTGTAAGACCTGGAAACACAGAAGAAAACAGAGGTGATGAAGTCCTATGATAAATTGCAGAAATATTTTGGAGGACTCTAACAGCAAGAAAAAATAGATGCAACTAAATCAAGTACAAAGTCTTTTCAAAATGGAAGGAAGCACCAAAGGAAAAAAACCCCACAAAAAGGTAGCTTCTAGATTAGAAGAAGATATTTGCACATCACAAGTCTGACCAGGGGTTAATTTCCAGAAATTGTAACTCATACAACACAAATACCAAAAACCATTCTCATCAATAAAAAAGGAAAAAATATATAAATAATTTTTCTCCAAAGGGGAAACATAGATGACTCACGTGTATATGGAAAAATGCTCAGCATCGGTTATTCTGAAGGAAAGACAAATTAAAACCACAGCAAGATATCACCTTACCCCAGTGAGAATAGCCTGTATTCAAAACACATGAACCAGTAAGTCCTGGTAAGGATATGGAGAGAGAATCACCATTGGAGATGATGTAATTTGGTGCAGTCTTTATGGGATATAGGATGGAGAATCCTTCAAAAACAGAAAATTAAAATACAAATTACAATGCAGCAATGAAAACACTTTATGAATGTATATGAAAGCACTAGTAGAACTATATATGTACACTCCTGTATTCTTAGTAAAATCCCTAGTAATACTTAAGATTTGGAATCAACTTAAATGTCCATCCGGAGACAACTGGATTAAGAAATTGTGGTGTCAACTCAATGGAATAACACTAAGCTAGTAAAGTGATGAAATTATGATCTTTGCAGCAATATGGATGGAACTCAAATTAATGATGCTGCTTTAAGTAAGTTAGCACGGAGACAATTACTGGATGGTTTCACTCCTTTGTGGAATAGAGGTAAGCACGAAAACAAACTTGCAAAGTGCAATGACAATAACAAGACTTTCAGAGTCTGTGCAAACCATGGTTGGGTCAATAGGACAGAGTAGGATGTAGATGTGGGAATGTGCTGGGTCAGTGAGCTGGTGCTCTCACATGGCTGAGTGTCCAGGCATGAAGGTGTGCTCCTAAAATCACATGGTTGTGTACATGAGCAGTAAATCAACAAGATTTGATTTAAAAAGTGTCAAAGTTCTTCTCTGCAACAAGTCAATACTTAGGAGTCCCATAAGACCTCATCACTGCAGATCACTCTCTCTTGAGTGGGAAAAATACGAAATACTAGAATCAGGTGCAAGGAAGTTAGATTCTCAAAGGCGAGCAAGTTCATGGAGAAGTATGGCTAAAAGCGTGCTTCACCTGATTTCCAATTTGGTCTCTTGAGAGCAGATTCATTAGGAACATTTTTTTTGTTTTTTGTCTAGGCAAGTGTCCTACAAGGAAATCAGGTGCACTGAGGTGAGCATAACTATGGAAATGGTGCCCAATGAACAGGCACAGGAAGCTATAAATCTGCTGTTAACTTCACAGGAGCAGCTTTGAGCCTGACAGGGCATGTTGCTGCCTTTGAATTCCTAAATCTGCCCCCCAAACCCATGCGCCCCTCTTTCCTGCTGTACTTTCTGAGACCAGACCTTCAGTTCCCTTCATAAACCATCCAGAGAATTTGGGACTGCCACTCAGTGATCATCCCCTCAGACCTCCATGTGAGCGAGTCTGAGGACTAGCAGGCACCAGAGGCAATATTGGGAGTATGAGAGTGGAATGCTTGCTCCTGAGGTCACCCCAGAGCCTAAGTAAATGAAATGTGTGGCTGAGAAACTGCTGGGTTTGTTAACCAGCCTGGATAATTAATTTATAATTAACATATATAATATATTCAAAAGATAATTCTTATTTCTGCAATATAATAAAATTATATTCTATTTTTCAATACAAACCATTGCTACAGTTACATGATGGGAATGGAAGTCCAGTTGCATGAGTTGAAGTAGGGTGGTAGACATAAAGTGTTCCTTGTAAAATTAGATATATCCAAGGAATTTTGCAGTTAAGGAAGAAGAAGAGAGCATTAGACTTGGAAACAGATGTATGGAACTGAAGGCATACTACAAAAGTTTATGGTGATGTGTTTTAGCATGTTCTATATTTAGTTAGAAGGATCAAAACAAGGGAGGTAGGTATGTATTACTTTGTATCAGTAATTTTTGAGACATCCATATCATATCATCTCACACTGCTATTTACTTTTGAAAGGTGTGGTGGATGAACAATTAAGTTTTCTAGGGAGCTTTACCTTGCAATTATTTTATGACAGAGAGGTGGGTAAGCAATTCTGACATTGGAGAGGAAGAAGGAAAACAATCACTGTATGTCATCACCAGTGATAAGCATTAATTTCATAACAGGAAGCAGATAGCGTTAGCTTCATAACTTCATACTACCTAACCCTGTCAACCACTTTGGAGGAGTAGAAAACATATCCATTACCTGTGTGAGGATAGTAACACCTGCACTTATTGGTTTTCTATGTTCAAATATGTGATAAAGTCAAGATTCAAAATTCCTTTTTTGAATTCCAGATGTTTGCATTTTTTTATCAAGTGTTTTACTGTTTAATCTTCTAAAAATCACTTCTGATTTTGGATGTTGTGTATTTCCTTTATCAATTGTGGGTTTAATAGCTTTGCTTAGGATATTTGATCAGTCAGGTTTTTAAAAAATTATTGATTGTACATATATACATACATATATACATATATATACATATATATACATATATATTACATCATTGTATATATTGTATATACTCTGGGATTCTCCCACCACCTTGTCACCCATGAACCATCATACCATCATCTTACCCTCCTGTGTCCATCCCAACCCAGGTTTAATCCCCTCCCCATTTCTTGCTTTATGTTTCAGTTCTGTTTGACAGTTATTTTTAAATTTTACTTGTCCTTTTGTTTGTTTGTTTTCCCTATATCCCATATATCGGTGAGATCATCCTCTTTTTCTTTTTCTTTATGGTTTATTTCTGCTAACAAGATTTCCCCTAGGTCCTTCCATGTAATCATACAGTTCTCAAATTTGTTATTTTTGATTGCTTAATAATATCCCATTGTGCAGATATACCACGATTTTCTGATCCACTCTTCTGTTCAGAGCATTAGGGTTGTTCCCATATCCTTAGCCAGGTTTTCAGACACATACACATCTGCTCCTTTCTCTTGAGTATAGATCATTTTTTCTATGTTATTATAAAAGTGGGTTTGGAAGGCTGCCAGGACAACAGTTTTCACCTCATTACAGTCTCTCAGGAATCACCTAAGCTTTTTAAATCTTCTTTCCCCAGTGTCCATTTATTTCACCTCTGTTTTTCAAATGCTTAAAGGGCACATGATAACCTATATGATCTTAACAGATTTGCTGACATGAATTTGGAGCCTGTTTCCATGTCCTTCTTTTTCTGTCTCTATCTCTGTTCTCTCTTTCTCTCAGTCTGTCTCTGTCTCTGTCTTCCAGCCTTATGAGCCAGGCACAGATCACTGGGTGGTAGTATCTACTTCATAGTTCTTAAATTGTGACCCTTAAGTTACAGTTGCCAGAATGATGACCAACAGATGGAAATAAGAACAGAATCATTTTAGCTCCTAGAATTCTTTGACAGTCATGAGAGTAAATAAAGTTCAAGGAACAGCATGAGAGAGGGACTCCCTGTTTCTACCTGTGTTCATGCACATGCAGACCACTTTATGCTCTCCGGCGTACATATAAGGGCCTAGAATTATCCTCTGTGACTACCTCCCAGGGTCCACATAGAGATAATGTAACCCATAGATTCTCTTCCCCAAATATCTGAGAGAGATGTTCTGGGCTTCTAAGGAAAATGACTGGCCACCTCTTGGTCACAGAGGCAGCCGCAGGATCTGGGCTTCCTCTGTGGTTCCGAGCAGGGGCAGGTCTGAGAGAGCAATCTACCTACCTCCTGGGATGGATGCAACATCACTGCAGAGTTCTGTAGGCATCTGTCCAAGGAAATGGAGACCAGAAGCAGGCTGAGCATTACTCACTCAGAAACATAAGGCCTGACCCTACCACATCCTCCTGAGTATGGAGGGTCCCTGTGTGGCTGGAGCTCAGGGCAGGCTCAGCAGCTCTGCCCAGCAGATTCCACCTGGAAGTCACTGTCTCCAGAAATTCCGCTAATTAGTCCTCAGACTACTAATATTTCTTGTTATAACTGGAAAATAAACACAGATGCCCCCACTTCAATTCAGAAGTCCCCTTAGTGTAACAGGTCATGTTCCCCAATTTAGGAGGAGGTGAGGGCAGTAGGCTCAGGAGCCAGACCACCCAGGCCACATTTGGGCTACACCCTGTCCTCCCTCTCACACTAGCTGAAAATTATTTCCCAGTGACTAGTTTCCTAATCTGTGAGGCAGTTATTTGTAAAGTGCTCCCTTACTGCAAAAGTGATATTTTCAAGTCATTGAATCTAAATCATTTGATTCCATTTTTGTAAATAATTTGAGCATTCATTTACTGAATGTTAACTTATCACCCGGGACTCAGCACAGCAGCCACAAACAGCCAGTCTCTAAGCACACAGCCTATAGTAGAGTGAGAGACAGAGAAAGCATCCCAGGTGAGGCCTCTGTCCGTTTTGAAGCTACCAGGAAATGTCTCTGGTGGCTTCACTGGTAGAGCCACTGCAACAGCCACAACTAAAATGAGCTACTGTTCTCTGTTCTTCACCTACTGCTTCTGTGCTCTTTGATCATTTCCTGTTTCCTCACAGAACTTCACTCAGAGATGCTTTTCTTATACCACCATCTCAGGCACACTCACAGACGTCAAAGGAAACACACTTTTCTGTCCCTTGCACAGGAAGTCACTCCTGGACTGAATGTCTCCAGCCCAGTCAGGCCTCCTCCAGCTGTCACACACACTAGACTGCAGATCTTTATTCTTTTCCATGAGTCTGAGTGTTGACTGCTGTGGAACAGCAATTAGGTTTCTCCCGGATCTGAAATCAGAAGGAGTTTTTTTGCCCATTCTCCCATTTATTCTGTTAAATACATTATCCCTATAACTCATTTCCCCGCAATTGTATTGAAAATATTTTACTTCTACTGATCTTCTTTAAGTTCTGTAGAACTTACAAACTTTTAAGTTCCTACCTAAACTTAAAAAGTTTTGACACTTGCATGCTATCAACTTGTAAAGGCCCAAGTCTCTCCAGATTTCAGTCATCCCTTTGCCTGCCAATTCACCAAGGGTCCCTGCCCCAGAGTAGTATATGTCATTTCCTGGAAAAATCCTCAAACCTGACTCCCACGGAATCTCATACCATGCATGGCATGCTGAGCACCGGAAGGAGATTGCAGGGCTGACATTTACCAGGCATATCAGGGCATGTTGTCCACGGTGAAGAGGAGGGTTTCCCAAGCCAAGGGTCTGAGAGTCCCTATTTGCCTCAGCTCATCCCCATTTAGAGATGGTGCCTGAGCCCCAAGGGAGGGGAAAGGGCACCACCCTCACTGTCTCCTGATGTCCCACTTCATCATAATGTTCTTTTAATATCATAGACACTTTTTGCCTTTATTAATATCTTAGACACCTTTTGATCAATGCAGGTGGCAGCTTTCAAATGACCTTCATGAGCTACAGACAGGTTTCACACCAGAGAACTTGGGGCCAGAATCATGTCTCATACACGTATATTCATCATTACAGTCAATTCAATTATGAAAGGAAGAAATGCACTAGGATAAAATGAATGAACTCTCCTCTCTAAAGATTCAGTAACCATGTGACCTGTCATCTTGGGATGCTGTTTTCCACCCCGTGGGAAAAGTGAACAAAGTGCTGCAGCAAACCCCTGACAGGACACGAAGCAGCCTGCTTACTGCAGACAGCTCTATTCCCACAGCAGCCAAAGGTGCCTTGAACGTGTGGGAAGCAAGAAAATCAATACAAATAAATCTGATATCTGAAGAAAATAATAAGCCAAGGAGAAAAAAATGGGAAAAGTGCCAGAAAGCAGGTAAACATTCTAAGCTTCTAAGCAATAAGTTCACAAAACAACCCTATTGTATCTCTTCTACAAGTTATTCACAAACTCTTCAGTTCAATGTCATCCAAATGAGAGTGTTCTTGGTAATTTCATGAACAATAACAGTCACAGTTGGTAACAAGGCATGAGGTTCTGTAACCTGAGAATTGACCACACAAAGAAAACTTACAAGGAAGCAGGATGGCTAACAATAACGGTAACATATCAAGATTCTTTGAAGTTGCACAGTTTATAGAAATATGTTTCAGATATTCTGCACTGTAACTTCACTATTTACTATATCATATCCTCAACAAAGTCTACTTTGCCTCTACCACCCTTCAACTGACTCCATTTACAACGTTCTGCCATCTCCACTTCCCACTCCCTGGTAACCTCAAGTGCTCCGTATCAACAAGTATATAATACATTAGCAAATAGTTTGCCAGAATAAATGAAGAGTTCACTGGCTTTAAGTATTGGACAAAGAGTGTATAATAAATCTGATATTTTGTGAAAATAAAATACTTCAGTAAAAACAAGTTTGTCTTAAATTGCCAGATTTTCAATAGTTCTTATCTTTTTCTACAAAAATAGAAAAATAATTTCACAAAAAATTCATAGAACAGCATACAGACAGAGGTTCACTCCCGCTTTTTTTTTTTTTTTCCTTTTTACCTTACTCTGGAAACTGTACTTATTAGCATGTGGACTCCAGTTCATTTTCACACTGTTCTGATATTTACAGGGTTGGTGCTCATGTCTCAGTGTCTCTGCATTTGCATCAGGACTTCTCCACAGATAAAACTTTTAACTTGTAAAAACAAATTAATGTCCCAGTGTCAATGATACAGGACTTTTAGCTGCTCAATAAATGGACACTGTTCAAATATGGTCAGACCAGTAAAACAGTGGGAACCTCCCCCATGCAGACTCTAGGATGCTCACTGAGCAGAGTCCTGAGGCTCCACAGTGCCCTGCTCACCAGCTCCCTGGAGAGATTCTGACTCAGGGCTGGGTCTTCACAGTTGTCCCTAGGGATTCTGAGCCTGGTTCGAAAACAGCTAATGGCCATGGTAGCAACTCTAGGCCCCATGGGTTGATATGTAGGTGATTCCTGCCCTTGGACCCCTTGTTCAGAGAGACCAGGACTGAGCTATCTGTTGACAGTTACTGCAGTTGGACCAGCAACTGTCCTGCTGCCCTCCTGAGTGCTGACCACTTGCCTCCTGCTGAATTACTGGGCTCTATTTGCAGTCACTTAGCTGGTGGAGCTGTGGGGCTCTGCTCTGGCAAAACTGTTCTTTGGGACATAATTGGAGGACAGGACCAGCACAAGAAAGAAATCTGATTTTTTGTATCTGGATGAAATAGAGTTCACTTATGTATTTGCATAGCAGTTTTGAGACTATAGTTTACATATACTAAGGAGCAAATCATTGTATTTGCTCAACTAAATACTTGGATTCTATAAAAATTCACCCCTTTCGTTTTAAAAGCTCTTTTACTCATTCAAGAGAATTCAGTTGGAGTCAGTTGAGAATGTATGTCATTCAGCGTACTCCAGACAGGTTCCCTGTCACCCCATCTGGAATGTCAAAGTTAATTTTGAAGATGCTGATAAAGGTCTTGGTGCCACACAGATGACTGGGGCAGAATGCAAATCTCGTGGGAGCTTCTCACCTACTATGGTTTCCCCATGTATCCTAGGTTAGTGTCTTCTATAAGCTTTGCTTTAGAGAGGGAAGAGTCTTACAAATGACCAGTGAAATAGAGCAGATACATGTTGCCATCCCTTCACAGCCACAGGGAGCCTTGCTGAAGAGAGGTGTCTCTGCATGGACTTTAGAGGAGTCTGTGATATATGTAAGGGTGCACTGAAGCTGCAGTGTCCCCACATCAATAATGGGTGGGGGACACAACCCATAGCACACAGGCTGGTACAGCGGGAGCATGGACCTCAATTTCAGGAGTCTGGGTTTGATTTTCCACCTGTCTGCTGTCTTGTGAAGCACATCAGGAGTCCTTTGTCTTTCCCATCTTAGGGTATTTGCAGAGTTGAGTCCACCTCACCTTTAACCAAAGCATTTTATTTTTTTTTATTTTAAACTACAGTTTATTTCAGGCTTAAAATGTATATATAAAAGAAAATTAGGATATAACAAGACATCAGTATGCAAATTAAGATACAACAAGATATAAATATGACAAATATTACAAGTTTTAAAACTTTAAGACAACTTGAAATTTGGATCAATAATAGAAGTTACAAATGGGGATGTTCTCCAATATCCTAGTTAGGAGATTTTTTAAAAAAATAATTAAAAAAATTTTTTTGTGGGAAGAAAGCAAGTTACATAGATAGGTATACATATTACAATACCATAATTATGAAACCATAACCATGTAAAACAATATATTATTTACTGATGTGTGATTTCAAAGTTTCAAATACCACTAGAATGGCAAACATTAAATCCAGTGTACTGATTATTATTTCTGGGAATGTATAGTGGGGAATAGGATAGAAGAGATATCCACAAAGAATGGCAACTATCTCTGTGATGGTTGTTCTTTTGTATTTAATTTAAATCATTTAAAATTTGCATATATATGCATATTTATATTTATATTACATTATTGCATTATTGTATACCCCGGGGCTACGCACTTTGCTAACACCTGTTAACCATCCAGATCTTTTGTGCCCTTTGCCTCCCCTTCCTTCTTCCCCCTCCTCCTCTCTTGGTCCATTGTTCAGTCCCATTGGTTGTTTTTATTTTTTCTTATTCATTTGTTTGTTTTCCCTATATCCATCATATAAGTGAGACCATCCTGTATTTCTCTTTTTCTTTTTGGCTTATTTCTGCTAATATGAGTCTTTCTAATTCCATCCATGTTGCGGCAAATGACATGTGTTTGTCCTCCTTGATTGATGCATAGTATTCCATTGTGTATATATACCCCATTTTTTTCAGCCAATCATCTCTTTGGGGGCATTTGGTTTGTTTCCAAATCCTGGCAATTGTAAACAGAGCTGCAATAAACATGTACATACAGATGTCCTTTTGAATTAGTGTTTTCATGTCCTCTGGGGAGATTCCCAGTACTGGGATTGCTGGGTCAAATGGTAATTCCACTTTCAATTGTTTGAGAGTCCTCCACACAGTCTTCCATAGTGCTGGACCAGTTTACACTTCCACCAGTAGTATAAGAGAGTTCCTTTTCTCCATATCTGTGCCAACACTTGTTGTTGTCTGTTTTATTTACATGGGCTATTCTTACTGGTGTAAAATGATATCTCAGTGTGGTTTTATTTTGCATTTCCCTGATTATTAGTGATGTGGAACGTTCTTTCATATGCCTATTAGCCATGTGTATCTCCTCTTTGGTGAAATGTCTTTTTAGTTCTTCTCCCCATTTTTTTGACAGGGCTTATTGCTTTGTTTTTGTTGAGCTGTAGGAGCTCTTTGTGGATCTTTGCTGTCAGACCCTTGTCACTTGTCTGGAGGGCAAAAATTTTCTCCCAGTTTGTTGGTTTTTTTTTTTTTGGTTTTGTTTATTGTCTCTTTTACTGTACAGAAACATTTTAGTTGGATATAGTCCCAGATGTTTATGTTTTCCTTCATTTTTTTGTCAGCCATAGTTGTTTCCCAAAATGGATTTCTGAGGTGAAATTCATGAAGGGTTTTGCCCAGGTTTTCTTCTATGTATTTTCTGGCTGCAGGTCTCACTTACCGTTCCTTTCTCCATTTTGAGTTCATTTTTTGTAGGGTGTGAGGATGTTGTCTTGGTCCATTTTTTTTCACATGTTTTGATGCAGTTTTCCCAGCACCATTTATTGAAGAGGCTATCCTTGTTCCAGAGTGTGTGTTTTGCTCCTTGCCAAAGATTAGTTGGCCATATATGTGTGGTTTTATTTCTGGGTATTGGATTCTGAGCCATTGGTCTGGTTGTCTGTTTTTGCACTAGTACCATGCTGTTTTAAGTATTATGGCTTTGTTGTATAGTTTGAAGTCTGAAATAGTTATACCTCCATTCTTTCTTCTGTTTGTCAAAAGGGTTTTGGCTATTGGAGTCTTTTGTTTTTCCATATGAATTTCAGTAATTTTTGTTCTATTTAAAATATGGCATTGGAATTTTTATTGGAATTGCATTGAATCTGTAAATTGCCTTTGGTAGTATGGCCAATTTGATAATGTTGATTCTTCTGATCCCAGAACAGGGAATGTCTTTCCATTTTTTAACACCATCTTCTATTTCTTTTTTTATATAATTTATTTATATATATTTCACATCAATTCAGTCAATTCAGTCCCTGGGGGTCACCCACCACCTCCCCTCCCCACCTGCTCCAGCTGGTCCCCACTTTCCCCTTGTGTAGTTTCATTTGTTTGACCACATATTAGTGAAACCATTTGGTTTCTGTCCCTTTCTATCTGGCTCATTTCTGCTAGAATGATTTCTTCTAGGTACATCCAGGTTTCCATAAATTCATCAAATTTGTCATTTTTAATTGATGAGTAATACTCCATTGTGTATATACCACATCTTTTTCATCCACTCATCTGTTCTGGGGCATTTGGATTGTTTCCATATCTTTGCAATTATAAATAGTGCTGCAATAAACATCCGAGCACAGGTGTCCTTTTGTACCAACATTGAGGTCTCCTTTGGGTAGATTCCCAGAAGTGTGACTGCTGGATCAAATGGTAATTCCATTTTCCTTAGTTTGAGGGTCCTCCATACTGCTTTCCATAGTGGCTGGACGAGTTTACATTCCCACCAGCAGTATAAAAGTGTTCCTTTCTCTCCACATCCATGCCAGCACTTGTTGTTGCCTGTTTTTTTTTTTTTTAATGTGGTCCATTCTTACTGGTGTAAAGTGGTACCTCATTGTGGTTTTGATTTGCATTTCTCTGATTGCTAATGACATTGAGCAATTTTTCATGTGCCTGTTGGCCATTTGTATTTCCTCTTTGGAGAAGTGTCTTTTTAGTTCTTCTCCCCATTTTTTGAATGGGCATCTTGTTTTGTTTTTGTTTAGTTGTGTGAGTTCCTTGTAGATCTGTGTTATTAATCCCTTATCACTCTTGTGGAGGGTGAAAAAATTTTCCCATTTGGTTGGGCTTCTTTTAGTTTTTACTTTTGTCTCTTTTGCAGTACAGAAGATTTTAGTTTGATGTAGTCCCATCTGTTTATGTTTTCCTTCAATTTTTTGCCTTCTGGAGATGATTCCAGAAAGGGATTTCTGAACTGTACTTTATGGAGGGTTTTGCCCAAGTTTTCCTCTTGTATGTTATGATTTCAGGTCTGATATCTAAGTCTTCTATCCATGTTGAATTAATTTTTGTACATGGAGTGAGAGAGATATCATGGTCCATTTTTTGCATGTCTTAGTCCAGTTTTCCCAGCACCATTTATTGAAGAGATTATCATTGTTCCAATGTAAGTTTTTCCCTCCTTTGTCAAAGATTAATTGGCTATATATGTGTGGCTTTATTTCTGGACTCTCAGTTCTGTCCATTGGTCTGATTGTCAGTTGTTGAACCAGTACCATGCTGTTTTAAGTATTATGGCTTTGTATATAGCTTGAAGTCTGGAATAGTTAGGCCTCTATTCTCTCTTTTTTTGAAGTGGAGGTTTTTTGATATTCAAGGTCTTTTGTTATTCCATATGAATTTTTGTAATTTTTGTTCTATCTCTTTCAAGAATGTCATTGGAATTTTTAAGGGGATTGCATTGAATCTGTAGATTGCTTTTGGTAGGATGGCCATTTTGATGATGTTAATTCTTCCCATCCATGAGCAAGGAATATCTTTCCATTTCCTTGTGTCTTCCCTCTTCTATTTCTTTTAAGAATGTTTTATAGCTTTCTTTGTATAGGTCTTTTACTTCTTTTGTTAGGTTTATTCCCAAGTATTTGATTTTCTTTGGTGCAATGGTAAAAGGGGTGTTTTTTTTTTAATTTCTTCTTCTTAAGATTGATTCTTTGCTTCTATGAATGCTGTTTATTTTTGTTTGTTGATTTTGTATCCAGCTACCTTACAGAATTGGTTTATATTTTTTAGCTTTTCTGTCGATTTTTCTGGGTTCTCTTCATAGAGTATCATATCATCCACGTGTAATGATAGCTTTATTTCTTCTTTCCCTATTTGGATTCTTTTATGCCTTTCTCTTGCCTTAGTGCCTTAGCTAGTACTTCCAGAACTATGTTGAAAAGGAGTGGAGAGAGTGGGCATCCTTGCCTGACTCCAGACCTTAATTGAACTTGTTTTAGTTTTCCCCCATTGAGGATGATATTTGCTGTGGGTCTGTTGTATATAGCTTTTATTATGTTGAGGAATGTTCCTTTTATACCAATTTTTTCCAGGACTTTCATCATGAAAGGATGCTGAACTTTATCAAATGCTTTTTCCACATCTATTGATATGATCGTACGGTTTTTGTTTCTCTTTGTTGGAGTGATGCATTATGTTGACTGATTTTTGGATGTTGAACCATCCCTGTGCCCCTGGGATGAATTCCACTTAGTCATGATGGATGATCTTTTTTATGCAACTTTGGATTTGGTTTGACAGGATTTTGTTTAGAATTTTTGCATCTGTGTTCATTAGGGAGATGGGTCTATACTCTTTCTCTGCACTATTTTTATTTGGTTTTGGAATTAGTGTAATGTTTGCTTCATAGAAGGTATTTGGTAGCTTTCCTTCTTTCTCAATTTTTTGAAAGAGTCTTAACAGTACCGTTGTTAGTTCCTCTTTGAAAGTTTGGTAGAATTCATTTATGAAACCATATGGACCTGGGCTCTTGTTTTCAGGGAGAGTTCTGATGATTGCCTCAATATCACAGATTGTGACTGACCTGTTTCAGTTTTCTATTTCTTCTTTGCTCAATTTTGGATGACTGTATTGTTCTAGGAGTTTGTCCATCTCTTCAGGTTGCTGTATTTGTTTGTATATAAATGTTCATAGTAGTCTCTAATTATCTTTTGGATTTCTGCTGGGTCTGTTGTAATATTTCCCTTTTTGTTTATGATCCTGTTTATTTGAGTTTTCTCTCATCTTTTCTTTGTAAGCCTTGCCAAGGGCTTATCAATGTTATTTATTTTTTTTCATAGAACTAGTTTTTGGTTTTGTTTATCTTCTCCATGATCTTTTTGGTTTCTATTTCACAAATATCTGCTTTTATTTTTGCTATTTCTTGTCTCCTGTTGGGTTTTGGATTTTTTTGTTGCTCTTTTTTTTTAGGTCCTCAAGTTGGGAGATTGGAGCATTACTTTAGGCTGCTTCAATTCTTTTTCTGGGGCCTGTATTGCTATAAACTTCCTCTTAATACGGCTTTTGCTGCGTCCTGCGCATTTTGGAACTCTGTTAAGTCATTATCGTTTGACTCCATATAGGTTTTAATATCTTCTTTGATTTCCTCTTGTACCTGGTGATCTTCCAAAAGCCTGTTGTTCAGTCTCCATGTAGTGTTTACTCTCCTTTTTTCCTTTTCATTGTTGGTTTCTGATTTGATGCCTTTATGATCAGAGAAAAAGGTTGGTGTTATTTTGATCTTTGTGTATTTGTTCAGTTTTGTCTTGTAGCCTAATATATGGTCAATATTAGTGAATGAACCAACTGCATTTGAAAAGAAAGTGTATTCTTTTCCTTGGGGGTGCAGTGTCCTGTATATATCTACTAAGTCCATTTGTTCTAGCTTTTCCTTTAAAGCTTTTGTGTCTTTGTGTAGTTGCTGTTTTGTTGATCTGTCTTTTGTTGAGAGTGGCATGTTAAAAACTCCTACTACATATGTATTCTCATCAATATTTGATTTCAGTTCTACTAGTAGTTGTTTTATGAATTTTGGTGCTCTCTCATTAGCTGCGTATATGTTGATTATTGTTATGTCTTTTTGGTGGATTGATGCATTAACCATTAGGTAGTGGCCATCTTTATCTTTTGTCATTTTTGTTAATTTGAAGTCCACTCTGTCTGATATAAGAATGGCAACCCTTGCTTTCTTGTGGGGCCATTTGCTAGTTTTCTAGCTCTGCACCTTCAGTCTATGCTTATATCCTTAGAGATCAGATGTGTTTCTTGTGGCAGCAGAATTTGGGTTCTGTTCTCTGATCCAGTCTGCAACTCTCATCTTTTGATTGCTGAGTTTAGACCATATTTATTGATATTTAGGGTGATTATTGATGTTTGTGATTCTAACGGTTTCCTGGTAGTCATTGGGGTTTATTTTGGATTTTTTTTGTATTTATTCTTCTTATGGTTTTGATCTTGAGGCTTCTTGCAAAATTTCTTGGAGTGGGGGTTTAGTTGTTGCAAATTTATGGAGACTTTGCTTGTTGGAGAAGACCTTTTTCATTCACAGAGGAAGGATAGCTTTGCATGGTAGAGTATTCTTGGCTGGCACCTTTTTTCTTGAAGTTTTTTTTGAGATGTGGCTCCATTCTCTCCTTGCCAGGATTGTCTCTTCAGAAAGATCTGATGTCAGTCTAATGAATTTTCCTTTGTAGGTTATCTGTTTCTTTTCTCTAGCCATTCTCGTTATTCTTTCCTTGTCTTGGGTTCTTGGAAGTTTTATGATGATGTATCTTGCTGTGGCTTTTCTTTCATTAAAGTAGTTTGGTGTCCTTTTTGGCTTCCTGTATGCCTATTTTCATTTCTTTCTCCAGACTTGGGAAGTTCTCCTCTATTATTTCATTGAAAAGCCTTTCAGTTTCCATGACTCTCTTCTCTCCTTCTGGGATTCCTATTACTCTTATGTTTCTTTTCCTTAAGGAATCTGACATATCTCTGAGCTTTTCTCCAGTCTTCTTACTTTGGTCTTCCCTTTTCTTTCTTTGTCCTCTCTATTTCTGTATCCTCAAGTGTCCTGATTCATTCTTCTATTTCATCTAATCTGCTTCCCTGGCTTTTCTGTGCATTTTTGAGCTCATCTATTGCAACCCCTGAATCCTGAGTCTCTTTCAATTTCAGTTTAGGGATTCATTTTCATTCTTTAGTTCGTTGATTGATGCTTTCTTTTTTATATATGTCTACTTCTTTCCTTAGTGCATTAAATGCGTCTATCATTCTGTTGTCCTTTTTTTCTGATTCTTCTCTTATGTTGGAGAAGAATCATATTGGTTCTATATGGTTTAATATGTTGATGTTGGAATCTTTGAGATACACATCATTTCTTCAATGTTTTCCTTGGTGTTTTCTGGAGATTGTCTTTACTTTGGTGGTGATGGATTTTTTCCTGTAGGGCTTGCTTGCATGTCTAAAGTTTTTCTCCTTACTGTGCTTTGCTTTCTGACCTGTTCTATATATTGAGAAACCATGAATCTGGTATTGGTTGGCATGTTGATAGTAATGTTTTCCAGATTGCACGTAGATCTGTAGTTTAGTTTAGTAATTTGCCTCTTGTGCCATCTACCTGGGTGGGGGAAAGTTCTGGCGAGTTCCCTCAGGAACCTGGCTGAAGGGGTTGGCTCTCTGGATCTGGGGTGGCAGCAGCACAGGGAAGGGACCTTCCCAGAGGCCTGGTGCTTGTGTCAGTGACTTCTGGCATCTCACCTGGGTGGGGGATGTTCGGGCGGGTTCCCTCTGGAACCTGGCTGAAGGGGGTGGCTCTCCGCATCTGCGGTGGCAGCAGTTCAGGTTAGGGACCCTCCCAGAGGCCCGGTGTCGTGCCAGTGACTTCTGGTGTGAGACTTCCCTGTGAGACTCACCTGGCACCAGAAAGTCCATTCCCTGATGCTGCAGCTGTGAGGAAGGGCTGGCTCTATTGCTTCCTCCTGGCCTAGGCCTCCAACTCCTGTCTCACTCTGCAGGCAGGTGGGGAACCTGTCGGGAAGGCTGAGAACCTGGACTACAATATCTCTAGGGTATCTACCCTCTGCAAGTCCCCAGGTTCCCTTCTCCACAGTGTGGGCTGAGGTTTAAGTGTGGTCCCCTGCTCGAGTTTCTGCTCCTTCTCGGAAACTCACTCTGCCCAAGATCATGAGCACAGGGGTTGGAGATTCTGGTGTGTGCAGAGTGGTTCTGTCTCCTCCCAACGTTCGGTGTCCTCTGACTCAGAGAGACAAATAAAGGACCTGCACATTCCCAATGCTGACATAGGTCTTTATCTTGTGACCGGTTTTAATCATAAGCTTTATGGAGTTTGGTTGACACACATAAAACCACCCTTGAAAGTAGACAATCCCAAGATATTTAGGATATTCAGTGTCCTTCATGTTTGAAGCCATAATGTTGCCAGTCCTGATTATTTCAGTCTTGCTCTGCTGCCAGAGCCAAAGATCTGATGGAAGTGTCCTGAGGACAAACTACAGAGAATGAAGAGACTGAGTGCCAGGAGGACTCAAGTCTCTCAGGAGCTAAGCAAAAAATATTTTGCATTGCTCATTATAAACTTTTTCTTCTAAATAGAGAACTTAAACAAACCAATCTCAAGCAGCAAAATTGAAGTAATTATCAAAACTCTCCCTAAAAACAAAAGCCCAGGACTGGATGCTTCACAAATTCTACCAGACCTTCAAAGATAAAGTGGCTACCTGCACTACTAAAACTTCTCCAAAACATGAGAAAGAAGGAAAACTGCCAAAAACATTTCATGAAGCAAACATCACACATACCAAAACCAAATAAAAACAGCACTAAGAAAGGAAACTATAGATCAATTTCCCCAATGAACACAGACACAAAAATTTTAAACAAAATTCTGGTAAATAAATACAACAATGCATAAAGAGCATAATTAACTATGACCAAGTGGGATTTATCCCAGGGGCACAGAGGTGGTTCAGAAAATCAGTTAACATAACCCACCATATCAACAAAGAGAAAACCAAAAACTATACGATCATATCACTAGGTACAGAGAAAGCATTTGATAAAGTCCAGCACCCATTAATGATAAAAGCTCTTGAAAAATTAGGGTTAAGATGAACATACCTCAACATAATAAAAGCCATTTATGACAAACCTACAGCAAACACCATTTTAAATGGGGGAAACTAAAATAACTTCAGGACCGGGCATAGTGGCTCATGCCTGTAAACTTCAGCCTATGAAGCAGCTGGGGCTAGGGATCGTGGTTCAAGTCCCACCTGGGGCCTGTAGCGAGACCTAGTTCCAAAAAATAGCTGGGCATGGTGGCGTGCACCTGTAATCCCAGCTACTTGGGAAGCTGAGGCTGGGGATTGCTTGAGTTTGTGGTACCCCGGGCAATGAGAGCCTGCAGTTCCATGGGCAAAATTAGCAAAACCTAATCTCAAAAAAAATAATTTCAATTAAGATCTAGAAGAAGGCAAGGATGCTCACTATCTCTACTACTTTATAACATTGTACTGGAAGTTCCAGT
>PVHY01019500.1:0-27255 GCA_004024945.1 Uropsilus gracilis | reverse complement strand
AACAACTCTATTTCTCTGTTGAGGTCATGCTGGAAGTGATGCAAGTAAGGGTCATACCATACTAAGCTCCATTTCCAGAAACAAACTTGTATACTTACTATATCTATTGGAAGAAAAAATTTAAATTTCTGCAGAGATATGAAAGAAGATGAAATCTTAGAAATGGCTAAACTGCACACTGGTATAGAAGTAGCTACTTTATTATTTTAACATGGTAACAGTAAATATTTTTAAATGTTTCTTTTTTAATCTCAGAAAAATAAAATAATAAATTTATAAATATAGTACCTTAAAATCAAATTTTCTAACATAGCAAAAATTACTGCAAGTATAGTCAAGGCAAACAGCAATGCCAGAAAAAGTTTGCAATTCTTTTAAAAATAAAGGTCATATTTATAAATCATGTGTTTAATTAAGGAGAAATAGTACTAATCAAATTGAAGAGAGGGTGAAGAATTGAATCAATAGTTCACAAGTAAAAATATGAATAACTTTAAAGCATATTAGACATGTTCAACATCATTTATGGTAATGAATACAAACTGACATGATAGGAGTATTTTCCTCCTATTATATTGGCAAAGACAAAATAGTCTGGTATCACACATTTGACAAGGGTGTAGGGAAACTGCTCTAATCCAAGGTTGAAAGGAGATAAATAGGAATAAATTCACGGGTGTATACAATGGCAGTATTTATCAAAATAACTGATGAATGCATTCACTCTTCCACATACAGCAAATGAATCTAGTACAAAATAGCTTATTGATGAATTTTAATAAGAATTTACAATAACATAAAGTTGGAAATTTATATATCCATGAATAGGAACCTGTTTCAATATGTGGTAATTTTTGAGTGGAAAGAATGCACATGTAAGACAACATTGTAGATGCCTTTATTTTAATATCAAACAGTTTCCAAGATAGATTATTAAGTGAAGTGATAAAGTTTAGGGAATTGTACATTCTACACTCCCATATGGGAAAGGAAACAAGAAGGAAAGGAGATAAGTGGAGAGAGATAAAGGAAAAGTAGGAGAGAGAGACAGAGAGACAGAGAGAGATTAAGAGGGGGGAGTAAGAGTGGGAGAACTCTGGAAAGGGAAGAGATTGATTATAGAGAGAGGTGGAGGGGAGATTATTGTCTTACATCCTTTTGTATATTTTGAATTTTGCATCATGGAACTACATTACCTATTTAAGAAGCTTTAAGAACTTATAATATATAGTTTTATATATAGAGGTATGTGTATGTGTGTATTTCATTTGGTTCAAATTTCCCAGCTAAAAATCTGAGAATCTGAGACTTAGAATATAAGGTTTCTTAATATAGCCATATAATGCTTTACAACTTTAAAATGCCTTTTTTCTTGCCACAAGAAGTATTAGATCTATCTAAAATACAAGAACACAGCTAGATCAAAACAAAGGGAATCGTCTAAACCAAAACAGTATTTTTCATGCCATTTCTAAGAATGACATCATATTGACATGCTGATAATCTACAGCAGAAAAAGAAAACAAAAACAAACTTCAACTGCCAAGCACAGCCAGTAGTCCACTTCATTTAGGGACATGTTAACACTGCATTCTAATATGATTTCTTTTGGCATGCATCCATTTTAAGACCTCAGGATTAAAATATCTTTATATACTTTCACCTTTTATATTGTCTTTGAACTCATTCAATGTTTTGTCTCTCTTCTAATGCTTAGAAACTAATATTTAGTTTCACATAATGATCCATTACCCATTTCTGGAGGTCTGATATAATCTTTTCAGTCACGCAGAATCTAACCAAAATGTATTTTGTTATAAATATAGGATTTGAATTTCTGAGAAAATGTATCTAAGGAATCAATTATATTTATGAAATTATACACATTCCAAGCAGTCAGAACATATTTGTATCATTTATATCATTTGTTTTGTTGTCTGGCTTATACACATTGCTCTGTGAATGCATTCACTTCTTCATTCATTCAATTCATTCATTCATTTATATTTGTTGAATCCTATCCCTATTCTAAGGCCTCCATTGATCAGGGTAGTTTTAAATTTCAGTAGCACCTCCACATTTGCCCTATGCATTCATTCTATAATTTCTGGAAGAAACTTGTTTTAATTAATATAATTAGTACAGATATTCCAAGTAGGAAAATTTGTTAGCAGTTAAATAGCATTGCTGAGGCATATTTCTCATGTAAGATAGATCAGGAATAAATTATTTAGACAATGCTAGAAATAAGTTTTTATAAAGATGTTATCTAAATTATCATGTGTACTGAAAATGTTCAGTTCTACTGAATTACTGTTTATTGAGAATATTTCATGAGGATAAAAGCTTTGTTCTCTTATTGTTGTATTGCTAGAACCTAGAATGGTACAAAAGAAAAATGAGTCAATAGGTTGGGGTAAATTAAGGGGGAATAGATATTTATTTTATTGATCCTGTGTCTTAGATTAAAAAACACATTCTATAATTTTTTCACTCAAGGAGTTCCAAGTTATACACAAATGTAGATTAATAGAGTAATTTCAATAGGACAAACTTAAAGAAATGATTAAATTTGCTCAAAAGGAAGGTGAAGTATAGATTAAGACATTTGACCTCAGTCTTGAGGGTGAGTAGCTGTTTTCTGGTTGGACAGACAGGATGATATACTTGGAAGCTTGAGCAAAGTTATCAAGATATGAAAATCCATGGTTCATTTGGTGACCAGTAAGCCTTCAGCTGCACCTAGTAGGAAAGTTGTCAAGACTAAGCATCAATCAGAGATAAACCAGGCTAATCAAGGAAATGTAAATAGATCGAGGGTCTCAGATATTAGGTGAGATACAATGAATTTCATTCAGAAGGAAAATGTGAATGTACACATAACTGTGATTAAGTCTCTGTAAATATGTTTTTGCTTAATAGGAAGCAAAGTTTCTTTGTTGCTAAATTTATTTGATTCTTAAATAGTCTTACTTAAAGTAATAATGGATAGGCAATGGCTGGAATTGATAATAAGTTAGAATAGGAGCAGAGTTAATCTGGATTGACAAGGTCCTAAGTGGGAGACTTAGAATTTGGGTAAACAAATAGCATCTAGTTGTTTTTTTTAATTATTTACTTATATATAAATTTTACAACATTGTAATCCCAGGGATTTCCCACCCTACTTTCCCCTCTATTCCCCCCCTTTCCCTCCTGCTCAAAGTTGTGTGCTTCAGTTTGGTGCTTAGCTTGTTTTGACTTTTCCTCAAGGCTTTTGTTTATTTTTTCACTATATCCCATATATTAGTGAAACCATTTGGTTTGTCTTTTTCTTTATGACTTGTTTCTGCAAATATGATTTCTTCTAAGTACATCCATGTTGTTATAAAATCATCAAATTTGTCATTTTTAATTGATGAGTAATATTCCACCATGTATATATACCACATTTTTTTCATCCAGTCATCTATTTTGGGGCATTTAGGTTGCTTCCTTCCATTTTACAACTTTAAAATGCCTTCTTTCATGCCACAAGAAGTGTTAGATCTATCTAAAATACAAGAACACAGCTAGACCTTGCAATTATTGGAGCACAGGTCTCCCTTTGTACCCACATTGAGGTCTCTTTTGGGTAGATTGCCAAGAGAGCAATTGCTGGGTCAAATGGTATTTCTATTTTCATTAACTTGAGGGTCCTCCCACACAGCTTTCCATAGTGGTTGGACTAGCTTACATTCCCACCAGCAGTGTAATAGTGTTTCTTTCTCTTTACATCTTCGCCAGCAATTCTTGTTTTCCGTTCTTTGGATGTGGGCCATTCTTACTAGTGTAAGGTGGTATCTCATTGTTGTTTTTTGATTTGCATTTCCCTCATTGCTAGTGACGTTGAGCAATTTTTAGTGTGCCTCTTGGCCATTTGTATTTCCTCTTTGGAGAAGTATCTTTTTACTTCTCCTCATTTTTTGATTGGGCTTTTTCTTTTGCTTTTGTTTAGTTGTGTAAGTTCCTTGTGGAATTTCGTTATTAAACCCTTGTCACTCATGTGGAGGGCAAAAATTTTTGCCCATTCGGTTGGACATCTTTTAGTTTTTTCTGTTGTCTCTTTTGCTGTACAAAAGCTTTTTAGTTTGATGTAGTCCCATCTGTTATGTTTTCCTTCATTTTTTTTGCCATCTGTAGATGTTTCCAGAAAGGGAAATCTGAATTATAATTCATGGAGAGTTTTGCCCAAGTTTTCCTCTACGTAATAGCATCCAGTTCTATTAAAAGAGGGTGATCTTCAAATAAATTATGTCACAGTGTGGTATTCTTCTATACTAATTATATTTTAATTTTACTTTTTATCTTGTTCATGAAATGTGATCAGGATTGTCAAAATGCTCCATAGAGTATGAATAGGTCCGTTCTGTCTCTCACTCACAGGATTGGTGGGATCTTCAAATGAGGAGAAATATCAGTCCTATTTCTCTAATTCTAATTTTAATAGGACTGTCCAAAGCATTTCATCATTAAGTGTGATGTTAACTATCAGTTTATTATGTTCCTTTTTCAAGATGGGGAGGCTAGAGGTAAGATCAAACAAAAATTGGGACATTTGTCATGCATTGTGACCTGCCAAATATAAAGTCTCAAGAGAAATTCTAGAACAAGAGAATGCATATCAAAGTTGAAGTAAAATTCTGATATTAGGGAACTAAAATCAAAGCAAAGAAAGTGATATTAATACCAAAAGCATAATTAAAGAAACTATTTTAAGTAAAATGAAATAATTCTACATTATTTATAGTGGTAAAAGAATATTCCATAATAAAGATAACTTTATATGAAATATAAAGAAATATAAAGAATATAAAATATATAAATATAAAATATAAATATAATATAATAAATATAATATAAAATAATATTAGCCTTCAAATTATTTAGTATTGGAATGCAGATTGTGTAACTAAAAAGAAATATTGACTATAATATTTATCAAAGTTGGGAAACACAGAACTTTAAATTCCTAATTTATCTATTCCCCCCTTATAAAATCTCAAAAATCACCCATAAGCATGTAAATTGATGCCTTATTGTACTTATTACTGGGTGGTAGTATTATTTTCTTCACCAAAGGTTTCTCATTGCTTTCAAAATGTCCAAAGTGAATATGTATTGCTTTTAGGGAAAATATTATTTAAAAATTCTATATTTAGCTTTCCATTATGACTAACAACTATAGAAACTCACCACTCATGTTAAATGCAATCAAAAGCAATGGGACAGAAGACAGGTTAAGATAAGAGAGGGGCCATTTTTGTGGTTGGCACAGTGGGTGGCCGGTTAATATTTTGCAACATCACTTTTTTCTCCTATTATATTTCTCTTTTCTTTCTATACATTAACATGAGCACAGAGAAAATTTGTCACAGAGTTAAAAAACTATATTTGTCACAGAATTAAATAAAACTGGTGTTTCTGTGCAGGTGGGGTTAAAACGTATTAAAAGTACCTTATAGACACTGTTTGTGTCCAAGTTTGACTAGAGTGGCAGGAAGCTAAAGATACTGTTAAAACCTCCTGATATATGACAAATGATGTGGGTAGTCTGGTGGTGGATGTGGTATAGTGATGGATATCTATTGATGGTCATCTATGAAGAGATGTGAATCTATTCCCAAAATCATGTGCAATGCTGTAAACCGATGTTACCGCAATTTAAAAAAAAAAAAAAAGCATCATAGTTTTCCTGTGGGGTTGAGGTAGAGATAAAATAAAGAAATTTGCGGGGCGCGTGGTTCATACCTGTAAGCTTCAGCCTATGAAGCGTCCGGGGCTAGGGATCATGGTTTGAGTCCTGCTCAGGGCAACACAGAGAGACCTAGTCCCAAAAAATATCTGTAATCCCAGCTGCCTGGGAAACTGAGGCTGGGGATTGCTTGAGTCCATGGTACCCCGAGCAACGTGAGCCAAAATAGCAAGACCTAGTCTCACAAAGAAAAAAAAAAAAAGAAATATGGTCAAGTCCACATTAGCCTAACAAATGAAAATATAAAGCCTACTTCACCTTGCCCTGCAAGTCTTGTTAGTAATCATTAACCTGTAAGCATTTATTAGAGCAGAAAAGGGAATCTCCAATAAGGATTGCTTACTCACCAGTTGGAAAGGGGATTCCATCTCAAAAAGTCATTTGATTAGAACATAGGAACATTTCTTCTGCCCTAATTTGTGGGCTGAAAGTCACACCCATCACATGAACTTTTCCTTTTCTAGATTTCTTTTTTTTTTTTTTTACATCTGAAAAAACCCTCAATCGTACAGTTCAACATGGGTTCAATGGTTTGTCAATCCCATGAAGAATAACACATATGTAGAAATGTGTTCTGGCTGTTGTGTAACCATGAAGATACCTGTAAAACTCCAAATTCCCATAGTGAAATCATTTTTAGGTAACAAGAGTTTCCTGTCCTTTTCCCTTTCCTTCAACACTGTCTTATTTCCTCACTTTCCCTCCATCCCACCCTTTCATTGGTATCTCTACTCAGACTCAGAATACTGCAAGTTACTTGGAAATAAATGGGGACAACATGAAACAACACATGGCTAATGAAACTATATGGAGAAGGAATCTACAGTGTTCTAATTTCAAGGATCTTAGAAAGAGCACTCTGTTAATAATGATTCAAACTAGAAAACAATGGTTTTTTATTATCTGCTTTGTGTTCTCAAGGACAAACAAGAAGTCATGGGCATTGAAATAAGAGGAAAAATGACATAAAAAGGATAACATGAGATGCAGAGATACAGACTGAGGAAAAACAGACTGGCTAGCATGTAGGGGTTAGGATTTGAAAGTCTTTTCTTGACATGTTATCTACACCATTTCAGATGTGAGATGAGAAATTAAGTAAGGATGTTCATTAATATAAAGTGAATATTGACTGTGGTGAGAGATAAATAAGGGTGTAACTTCATGTCCATAAGACACAACTTTCAGGAAGGAAGCTTTGAGTAACTAACTTCCGTAGTTCTAGGGTGGACAAAGAGAAAAAAGAAACCACATCTTCCATGTGTCAAGGATTTTTTGATAGATTAACTTAACCCAAGATAAAAAATGTAGACAACCTGTTGTTGCACATCAAGAAAATAATTGCTCTTTCCTTTAGTTAAGGATGATTGCAAGACTGGTAAAGTTGAAATTCTACTGAAAGTCTTCAAACATTCCTCAGCTTCCTCTTTTCTTACTCCTGGGGTTTAGCCATCAAACTTATATTACACAAGAGGTTTCCTGCATTTGGACTACTCTCTTCCACTAAGATATATCAAAGAAGGCAGTGTAGTTTAACAACTAAATACCATTGCAAATAAAATATTAAAGACCGAAATAATTAAGTTCTGAAATTCAGTTCACTTTGCTCTCATACCTAAAGTTGAAAGAAATCAAAGTCCTGAATTTTCTTACTCAAGTTTACTCACTGCACCATGTCAATTATTGGGGTCACAATACCAGTTGGAGTTGTTTACTTTTTAATCTTTCACTTGAAAGAATATAGTTCCTGCACAACTACTAGTTTAATGCCAAATCATTGAGTGCCTCTTATTTTTTAAATTTATCACAGTACTGGTTCTGTGTATGTGACATTTAGGCAAATAACCAGCCCTTAGTCCCTAAAGTGTCTTCCAAGCAAAAATGTTTTTTCGTAATGGTATTTACTGTTAAAAACAAACAAACAAACAAACAAACAAACAATCAACCACAGTGGTATTTATGTGATGTATGAAGAGAAAATACTCTTTATTTTAACCCCACCAGGATATTGTCTTTAAAGACTAGCAGTTGTGAGTCCATTACTGGTGAACATAAACTCAAGAGAATCCCTGTAACAAAATGTTTATGTTAGCATTTCATATTTGGCATATCTTGGAAAAGGAGAATCCATATATATCTATAGTCTCCTGTCTCAAAGAATAATTGTTGAGTCACAGTATTTTCTTTGTGTCAAGCACTTTATTTCACAACAATCTATCTTTTCATAAGTTCTATGAGGTAGATCTTAATTATCCCCATTTTTCAGATGAGGAAATGGGACAGGGTATCTCTCATATGGAAAGCTATGTCTAGAATCAGGCCAGAATGAAAAGACTGGGAAAGTTTAATGATAATTTTGCAGGGCATGTGCAGACACAAAATAGATGTGTTGTTAGCTTACATATATTGGGTATTAGAAGAGCTTAAGAGTACACAGAAGGATAGAATTGGTAAATTGTGCTTGATCTGAAGTTCCCTATACAAGTTTCTGTAATTCTGAATTTCTAAAAAGAAATGGTGAATAAAGAATAGATGACTACATGGAAATTTCACAAGTACCTACCCTGCATGTTTGTTGGGTTACTTTATTGATGGGTAGATTCTGATGACTAAGTTCTGAAAATTGTCTGTGGTGTTTTCATCATAGTGGTAGGATGCTAACTATAAATTATCATGGTAAAAGGTGAAGTAGGGAATGGAATCAATGAAAAAAGCAGAGCAATACCTTATTTTAAAAGTTCTTAGAGGATTCTGGGGGGGAAGTCATTCCTCTTATTTTTTTAGTGGTAGGATGCTATCTATAAATTATGTTGAAGTAGGGAACAAAATCAATTAAAAAAAGAAAGTTATAGTTCATGAAAAAAGCTTTTTGGAGGATTCCTGGAAAAAGTTATGATTTTCTAAGATTTCCTTCTGCTTTTTTAAAGCCTTTGTCACACAATAAAAACTTAATTGGAATGGAAACAGAAAAGGTTTCATTGGATGAAATCCAGAAAATGCTTCATTGACTGTGGAAAATCATTCTAAGGAAATTAAGGAGATGATCATTTATCAGTTACCTAATATTAATTATTGATCAGATATGTGTTATATCCATTTTTCCACAGTAATTATTCCTGGTTTTAGGTGAAGAAATTGTGACTTAGAGAGGCTTTGTAAGCTGGGTAGGTATAAGGTACAAATCGCAGTTGTGATAGGAGCCTCTCTCTGTCTGCCCCCAGTACCTAGAGTGTTTCTAGTAACTTTAGGTAATATAAACTGTCTCTTAAGAATGCAAACTCTACCTTCTCTTCAGTTGTCAAATTGTAAAATAACTATCAATTTGGGTTATTTCAGACTTCAAAGGCAGAAAGAATAACTAGGTGTCACTTAAATGGTACAGACATTTAATCACCTCAGTTTATAAATATTCTTGAAATAAGCATCATGGTTTAGTTGTGGTTTTGTGTTGTAACTTAACTGAAGTCATGAAAGAATGAGTATCTCATATACACCATTCACAACAGGTTAACTAGACTAGACTCATTAAGTTTAGACTCATTCCTTTGTCATTTCCATGACCACTTATATTTACTCACCTGAGCTTGCAAGAACACAGAACTATTCTCTCCACTATCTTTCTTTCAAAAACATGACCAAATTTTAAGAATCTCTAGAGGTGATGATCAGCTCATATTCTTATCTTTAGTTCAATTTATTATTGGTAAAGGGGACAATGAAGATCAATTTTGGGTCAGAATTTATCACCAGAGTTGAACACTTTGCTAACAAAACAAAATTGACAAATCCTATAAATGGATGTGGGGAAAAGTCTTAGAGAGAAGACTAGATGTGTCTGCTCTGTATATTAACATATAGGAAATTTCAATTTTATGTCAGCTCTATTGATTCATGGGTTTTGTGCATTTATCCAATTTTTACAAATGAATAAGAAAGTAGAGATTAAGGAAGCTTTGATATTTGAAAACCACTGATAATACATTGATCTGCATGACAGAGTAGATTTAAAATTAGGAATGGTACCATAGATGAACATAACTCATATTTAAGTTTCCTTATTATAAAACACCACAATATAAATAGCTATTTAATAGACATAGATTATGTTTAAGAGAAATATATTTATTTTTTGTGATATATATTAAATGATATATTAAATATTAAATTATATATTGATAATGTTTAAGAGACATGAATATACTTATATATAATATATAGGAATGTATACTATATAAGAATGTATGTTATATATAAATATATATTGAATAAATTATATATATGTAATGCTTAAGAGAAACAAACATGTATGAAATGATATATACAAATGATATATTAAATGATACTGTAGTGTTCTGACCTGCCTTTCCTCACTAATGGAAAATAAATTCAAATTAATGATGACAATTTAATGATACATATAATTTTCTACTAATGAGGAACTAAAGATATCTACAGATTTTATTTGTTTGGGGTAATACTGTCTCCAGGAAAGCAAAAGGAAGAGTTATATGTATATGCACTACTTCCTGAGTTTACCATGGAGACAAATGTGAATAAATGAAAAGATAGCATTTCATACTGCCCACTTGTCATATAGGACATTTTTGGGTATGACAGTGAAGAATACAGTCAATACTATCATTATAAACATAATGATACCATCTTACCAAGTAGTAATGGTATTTAGTAACAATTGTCTTTGGCAAGTTACCATAGATCTCTGAGTTCACCTTCCTGTCTATAAACTGAAATAAATGATTCTTGCTTTCTAGAATTATTTTGAGGATTATATAAACATCTGTAATTTTTTGACAAGTATTCACCATCAGTTCTTCTGTCCAATCATCCATCCATCCATCCATCCATCCACTAAGTAACAGGGCATTAAAAAGTGTTTTTGTGTTATTATTCTGAGTGTAAGCCAATCAGTTATAGATTAGCCACAGTCCTGAATTTCATGAACCATACTTCTGTTGAACTGTACAAAAATATGTAAAATGAAACAAATATTGTAAATTAAGATTTGGTGTATATATTGAAGTGGAAAAAAAATGAGAGTTAATATATAATGAGAAGACTTGCATACCAGGATGAATTAATTCAAAGATAAAGAGACACTGTCTAGCAGAGTGTGGAATGTGGGCCAGTGTGATGAGACCCACACATGTCATTGCACAAGCAGATGATTAGAACTTCAGTGAGTGCAGAATCAATCTAGTGGCCATTTCTGGAAATATACTGTTAACTACGATGCCTGATCTAAAAAACCAGGCCTAAAATACAATACCTGATCTGAAAACCTTTGTTGAATAGATTAACAAGTTCACACTCCAAAAAAAAAAAAAAAAATGCACTCTGTAGATGCGTGACCAAAAGAGAGGGCTGAAGACAGAGGTGTTAAATCAGCAGGAAACCATAGTATTTTTTTTTCTCTAGTGAAATTAAATTTAGAATGGAAGCCACGGAAGTAAAGGCCTATTGTAACTACTTCTTAAGCTGGCAAAAGCTGGTCATTCTTAGGGGAACTTCTGAGTCTCTCACATGAGAATCCTGAGGTAGATAACTAAGAAAACCCACAATGATGACGAATTCCAAGTAAAGGCTCCATCAGGTAGGGCATTGCCTGGAACAGAAGAAACCAAATCTACCTTCAGTTGCAGTTCCTGTTGTGCCCTCAAACTTCAATTTGTTCTTGAATACATTTTATGAAGATGTGGTGATAAGAGTCAGGAACCAGAAAGTTCTGAGAGAGCTGAGAACGAATTAAAATTTAGTGATGGTCAAAACAATGGTCTTTTTTTGGGTGTGAAAATACAGGATGGTGGAAGATGTTCTTGTTGGCAGGTCTTAAAGGAAGCACCACATAACAGAGACATTGTTTTGCAGGTCTGAAAACTCTTGGTACCTTTGTGGAGGAGGGTACCCTTTGCTACCTAAGAGGAAGAAGTTAATATTGAAGGTTATTGAAAACAAGCAGCCACGTTGGTGAAGGAATAAGAAGCCATGGCAGATGAGGATTATTTTACTAGATCACAACTCCAGGTGTAAAGAAGACTTGTACCATATAAGAAAAAGGTCATTTCATACTTGCAGGTCTGTGGTGTAGAAAAGAAATCAAGCTTTTGGCTTAATCTGTATGGCTCTGGTAGGGGAGATTGAAATGCAGGGTTGTAAATGGCATAGAGAAAATTTGCAGTTTGTAAATAATAAATAGCTTTAAGTATCAGCTATCAAAAGATGTGCAAGTAGAGACTGAATGGTTAAGTAGCCATAGTTACTTGGAGGGATGTTTCCAGTACCAGTGCACATCTTCAAACATTCAACACAAACGTCTACCCCTTGTTCTTTAAATATTTGATATGTTATAATCACCACCATCTTTTTGAGATAGGATACCAATATTGGAAATTATTCCATTTTTGTGATTAATATAATTTTGAAGATCTGCAACAGAGATCAACCAGAGTTTACTTTGCACATTGATTTAATAGGTAAGAACTAGAAGCTCACAAATGCCATATGCAAATTTGTTCCAAATGAGCTCTAAATATGGATTTGGAGCTAATTGTTCTGGCACTTACTTAAGTGGGGATGGAGCACTGGCCAAGCATATTTCAAAATGAATAAGAGGATATGTTAGCATCATACCCAGTGAGCAGTAGCTTGTGAGTAATTTGGAAAATAAGGACATTAAATCTGAAATTGCAAGAGAAAGGGAATGTTGACTGAACCACATTTTGAAATAATATAACTGTGAAAAAATAATTCGTGTTAAATCACTGAAAAGGTCAGTCACTTTTGGAAACAAACTTTATTTTTTTGCTAAAATGTATGAACAGGAAAGTGCACAAATTATAAGCGTACAATCATAAGAATTATCCAAGATAAACACATTTCAGAAATCACCATCCAGGTAAAAAAGTAGTACAGAATTTCTAGCATATGATATTATAGATCAGCTTTGTCAGTATTTAAATTTGATATAAGTGTAATTACCTAGTACTTCTTTTGTGTGAGGCTTTTAAAAAAAATTAGTACTATTTGTGAAATTCAACCATACTTTGTGTGCAGTATTAATAGTTTAATTTTCATTGTAAGAGTATTCTACACATGCCACATTTTTCTTGTAGTGCACTTTGTTTTTCATTGACATCCAGGATGTTTCTAGATGTGGGCAATTATACATACTGCTTCTGTGAGTATGCTTGTAACTATTTTGGTATTGATATATGTGCATTTTTAGCTGAGTACATATGCAATTGCTGGTTCATGAAATATATGTATGTTTAGCTTTAGAAGGAAAAGTTTTATGTTACTTTTCCATTTCATATCCTCTGCAACACTTGGTGTTGTAAACCTTTTTAATTTTAGCCATCTGGTATACAGTTAGTGGTATACATTGGTCACGTTGCCATTTTTATTTTCATCCCCCCCTCACTACTAATATGGATTATTAGCATTTCATGTGTTTATTGTAAAACCTTTTGCAAAATCCTTCTCATGTAGTTTTGTGTATAATAATACTGACATTTTATTATCTGTCTATATTATAGATATATACTTAACAAAACTGCTTTGTCAATTATATAAGTACTAATATTGGCTCTCACTCCATGGTTGACTTTTTACTCTCTTATGATGTCTCTGTTGTCCATGAAATCTTATATAGTTTAACATAGTTCAACTCCTCAGTGTCTCCTTTAATGGTTATTGGGTTTTGAGTCCTAAAGAAAAGTTCTATATTGTAGGATCTTTAAAACATTCTGTTTTCTGATAGAAGGATTGTCTTTTGAATTTAAATAAATATGCACTCTTCAAGTAACTTATTTTTATGTATAGTTTTTCCTGCCATTTGAATGTTTAATTAGTCCAGCCCCATTTATTGAAAATATCATTATTTACCACTATTCTGCACTACTACAATTTTATAAATTGTTTATATACATGTGAGTTAGTCTGTAGATTCTACAATATTCATTTGATTTACCTGTCTATTATTTTACCAATGCCATATTGTCTAAGTTATTTTAGATTTTAAATTATATTAATATATCATTTAAATCTTTGAGCTATATAACCTTTTGTGTTTGACATTTTAGGCCCTTTATGTTACCATGTAAAATTTCAATTAGCTTGACAATATTCCCAAAAATAATTGGTTAGGTTTTGATTAGAAATGCATTGAATGTAAGTAACTTGTTTTTTGTTTTGTTTTGTTTTTCCTTTGAGAGAAGGAGGGGGACTATATCTTCACAATACATTTTATCTGAAAGCAATGCAGATTCTTATTCAGGAAAGTAATCCTTAATTGTTCTCAGGGCTTTATGTTGTTCTATATCAAAGACTTGCTGGGTTTCTATTAGATTTACTCTGATGCTAATTTAAATGTTATAATTTAAATATTTGTAGGAAATCATAACTCAAAAAAAAAAAAAACTGAGCACATGTTCTTCTCAAGTGCACATAGAAACCTCTCCAGATCAGTAAATTCATGAAGATTGAAATTATACCTACTATCATCTCTGTTCCCAATGGTCTCAAAATAAAAATCAATCACAAAAAAATTAGGAAAAACATCTAGTATATAGAGCTTGAACAACAGATTACTGAACGATAATTGGATTGGATTGAAAAAGAAATCAAAGAAGAAATTGAAAATATCCTTAAACTTAGGAACCTAGAAAAAGAAGATCAAACAAAACCAAAAGCCAGGGAAAGGAAAGACATAATTAAAATTAATGCCAAAATAAACAAAATATAAACAAAGAAAAACAATCCAAAAGATCAATGAGACCAAAGTTGTTTATTTAAAAAAATTAACAAAATAGATAAAACTGTAGCTATGCTTGCTAAGAAAATAAGGAAGAAAACTCAAATAAATAGAATCAGAAATGAAAGATTTGAGGACTTTTAATTCTTTTTTAATTTTGACTTTTTTTTTTTTTAAGTTGTAACTAGGTGTGGTTTTTTTTATTTCTATCCTGTTGGGGCTCATGATACTTCTTGAGTTATATGTCTTTTGAAAATGTAATTTAAAATTTTGTTCTCTTTAAATATTGCTTCTACCCAAGTTATTCTCTCAATTCTTTCTTGAGGAACTTTTTGCTTGAGGAAATTTTTTTATATTTGCATGCTAAAACTCTCCCCTGTAAACTTCATGTCTTTGGTGTGACTTTATGTAATTTTCGGCCCCCCTCTGTTCTTCATTGTGATATTTTCTAGTCATTATCCCAGTTCTTATCCTCTGTGTCTAATCTACTGTTAGCTCCATCAACTGAGTATCTAATTGAATTTTACTTTTTGCCTTCAGTCTCCATTTAATTTTAAAAAGATATATTCAAGTAAATTTAAAATCACTATATTTCATCTTATTTTTTCCAACTACTAACTAATAATTATTTAAAATCTCTTAATTCTGAACCTCCTTGTGCATTTGTTTTTATTGTCATGGTTTTGGTTACATAACCTTATTTTTTGAGATATTTTATTAATATTTGTTGAAATTTGTACATTGTGAATAACAAACTTGTGGGATTTTTTCTGATTTTGATAGTGTTATCCTCTAAATATCTCCTGTCTTGGATTGAGGAAAAGACTGTTATGGAGTGAATCTCTCATCTTTTCAATGGCTATCTAATGACCTGATTAATTGAACTGATCTGAAATTGGGTTCTACCCTGAGACACTACAATACTTCTAGCTCAGACCTTCTCCTAAGATGCAACATTGCAAGGCTCCACTTGAAAGCTTAGTATAAGTTTTGGTTACCACTTCTTGGATGACCCCTAACTCTAAAGTAGATGTCCTTCACTTCTGAGCTTTTAAGCCTCTACTTTCTGCTCAATTTCTCGGCCTCTGAGTGGCTTGTTGCAAATCAGCAGTATCATGAATAGAACACAGAGTTGAAAAATCAAGTTCATCTTTTGTACTTCACTTGTGAGAATTCTGCTTCTCACTGTCTAGACAACTTTCCAAAGCCTTTAAATTAATAGGTTTGATAGTCTTAGTCAGTCATTTTTAGTTGTTCTCGAAAGGTGAGTTTGCCTATAATAACAATCTCCTCTACTGTTACTAAATTTGAAATTCCTCTAGCATTAATATATGACATTTTTACTTTTATAACAAAAACATAAGTTCATACCTACCAAAATTGAATACTTTCTGGATGTAGAGTTATCCCCTTAAAGTTAAAAAATCTAACTCAGATGCACTGCAAATTATCTTTGGAATAAAAAAAGTAAACAATATCAAAACAAGAACTGAAAAAACTTTGCCTAGAATATACCATGCCAGCATTATGAAGGAAAAAGGAAATTATGAAAAATTTCCAAAGTTCTGATTCTAAATTAGGGCCTTGTAATTAGGGACAACCCAGGGAAAATATCAGTGTGATAGTCCCATAGTTTTTTAAAGTGCAGAAATGTCAAAATATGTGTTAAAAGTTGTAGTATATTAAAAATACTGGTATTTAATAAGTTAGCATTTTAATTAAAATTTCTTTACATTACTATGTTATTTGAAAAATGTAGTAATTATAAAATATTTATTTATAGAGTTGGAAAAGAGCTAGGCAAGCTAGAGTTGCTTGAGGAACTTTTTTGATATTTGCAGTGTATCTCTACAGTTGTTTATAGCTTCTTTTGAAGGTAATGTCAAATCTAAAAAGTGAGTGTAGACAAGTATATTCCCCTCCCCTGTTTCTCTAATATAAATTCTAATTTTAAAGATCTTCTCTCTTAACTCTATTTCAGGACTTACAGGCTCATATCCTAGTCAGTGTCATATGTAAATATCAGAACTAAGTACCCAGATACAGTATAAAAATAGTAGCCTTAAGTCCTTAAAGTAACAGAACAAATCTGTAAATATTCTTACTGAAAGGAAGCATTTTATATATGTGGTTTGTTATCTTAAACAGCACAGTTTATCTCTCTTCTGTGTTTTTGTTAGTATCACCTTCTACCTCACCTTACTCCCATTCTGTTTAATGTATACATTTTACCATTGTTTTTGATACTCACACCATTTTTCCCCTTCACTCTACAAAATTCACCTTAAACTTTCTTTGTGTGTGTGTGACTATTATGGATTCATAGCAGTCAAAAGAAACTTAATATGTATTTCTTGACAGTTGATTTTCCTATAATTTTGTAACGTGGACTGTTCATCTTTAAGAGGTTGATTTTTCAATGCTAATGTATTTGAAATGTTTTTTGAGGTTTTGTGGTTGCTGTTGACGTTCTGCGGGGAACTGAGAACTCTTTAGTTTCCTTTACTTGGTGAGCCAGCCAGGCCTTGTGAATGCACACAGACCATGGAAGTACCAAAGCAACCTGCTACTAGAAAAGAATCCTGCTCGAAAGTCAGACAGCTGGCCCGTCTTTGTGTCTCTGCCAGAGAAATCTGACTTTTCAAGGTAAGTGAAGAAGACATGAGGTTGAAGAGACATGAAAGAAAATAAAGCAAAAAGACAGTCTGCTGAATTTGTTAGCATAGTTCTAATATCTTTAAACAGTCTTGCTGTAAAAAAGAAAGTGTATTTATTCTGACCACAACTCTTATAGAAAGAATTGTTAAATTCTTCTTGTGTAGAACACACTAATTTGAGGTAAAACCCAGTTCTTATTGGTGGCTAAATTTGTTTTAGAATTTGTCAAAAGGAAAAAAATTCTAGCTAAGAACATTGTAGGAGTCTTTTTAGGGGTGTAGCATTGCAGTATTATCCAAATGCTTATCTTTTAAATGGCGATTTATTTATTTACCATTAAGAAAACCTTTATACTTGATACTAGTAAGATTGTCATGTATAGTTTGGAACCATTCTCATAGCTCTAATCAAAAGAAGAAAGCAGTCAACAGAAATGAGGTACTTTGAAATTTCTAAGTATATTATATTCAAAATAATGTGTCATGATGGTTATTGTAATTCCTGTCATTCCATTTTTTTTTTACCATATGGCAGGAAGTTATCTGAAAACAACTTTTAAAACCATGTAACTATGAAGAACAACATCTGTTAAAATTATTTTACATTAAGTTCCTTCTATATCATTATTTCCATTTTTACAAGACTATTACCTTTTAAGCATGTGGAGTGAATATAATGCAAACTTAAGAAAATGGAAGTTGGAAATGCACAATGTGAATTTGAGTTTAATCCTGCTTCTTTAAAATATTCATAAAGTGATTTTGAATTACTTAATTTTCTGAATTTCAACTTCTTCCACAATTGAACAGATATGTACTCAAAAATTGATATTAAGTAGCTTAGACTTATAACTCTTTATTTTGTTTATTGTTAGTTTCATAGCAATCAATTATTCAATATTTTAATTGGTCAATAAAAGTAATGGGAAGACCAACAGGTGAATAATCAGATGACATGAATTCAAATCTTCTATTTTCTACTAATTGGTTAGAATCAGACAGTCTGATCACTCTTGGTTGAGTGATTCTGAAAATATCTTCTGTCCACACTCTATGCCAAGGATTAACAATTTTTTATAAAGAATGGGAAACTTATTACTTAAGGTTTCAAAGGGTACAAGGCACAATTAATAACATACAGGGGTTTACATATCTTTTTAAAATTAACTATTTGAAAATTATCAAAACCATGAAAATGAGAAGTGATTTTAATTTACTTCAGGAACATCTTTGTCAACCCCTGTTCTAGGCAATGATTTTCAGCAATTAAAAAATAGAATATGTAGGCTCAATGAGGTATGTCTGATGTGGTGTCAGGGACTTCGTGTGACCCTCAAAGAGTTCATGGATGATATGTAAGGTGAGTCACCAATCACCTAAAATTGTACACAAAAGAATTTGAATGCATGAAATAGGTGCTTCTTTTAATGACAACCAAGATTGACAATTTGTGTTTCAGATTTTCAAAGTGATCCAAAATCCAGAATAGTTAGTTTCTAGAAATGTTTCCCAATCTAAAATTCAATAAATTCTTACAGAATGCTTTTTGGATGTCTACTGTGTCTACGCCACTGTGCTAGTACTAAAAGAAATATGAGCATGTTATAACAAAATAACATAAAAATATTTTAAAGAGATCACAAAATGTGCAAAATATTTCCAAGTCATAACCTTAAAAATTCTTAACAATCATCAAGTATTTCTGAGATATCACCTTGCAAAGTTTCATCATTACTAGTTCATGTGTTATATCACATTATTGATCAAATATTCTTTTTGTTCCATTTTGTATATGACAATGAAAGTGCTCATGACACTCAAAATCAAATTTCGTATAATAGAGTCATGTTCCTAAAATATATGATTTCCTAAGGGACAGGACTGTGTCTTTTCTATCTTTGTATTCTGGCATAATGTTTGATGCATATTCAATATGCAACCTCCTTTGACTTGGCACTTCAATGAACAAATGAGTGAATGAGTGAATGAATAAAAATGCCATTACTGAGATTGTGGGCCATAATTAATGAAGGCTTATGTTCAAAAAAATTTTAAACATGAGCTGGGCATGGTGGTGCATGCCTGTAAACTTCAACCTATGAAGCAGCTGGGGCTAGGGATCGCGGTTCGAGTCCCACTAGGGGCAACACAGCGAGACCTAGTCCCAAAAAATAGCTGGGCGTGGTGGCGCATGCCTGTAATCCCAGCTACCTGGGAAGCTAAGCTGGGGATTGCTTGAGTCTGTGGTACCCCGGGCAACGTGAGCCTGAGGTTCCACTGGCAAAAAAGAGCGAGACCTAGTCTCAAAAAAAAAAAAAAACACTAAAAAACTCTAAAAACAGGTGTTTCTAAGTCCAAGTATTGCTTCTCTTTTCAAGTTTGGACATAACTGTATTTCGAAATACTTGGTCAACTGAGAAGGTAGTCGGTTTTTAGGTCAACTTCCTGAGATGGTAGTCAGTTTTTTAATAAAAGTGAAGTTTGTTGAACTTACTTTATTTTTCACAGAAAAACACATGTCACAGATGTGCCAGTAACTGACTCTCAGATGGGGTAACTTGAAAAAGAACTTATGTTAATGAATAGCAGCATCTTCAGCATTTAAGTCCTTTCTGTCTTGACATGATGTAACAATTGGCACTCTAAGGAAAAAAAAAATTCTTGAACATTGCAAAAGTCAGACCTAATAGAATTTAGGACACCACTTTGCTCTCTGATAAGGAAGCTTATTCTAACCTTCACTACCTGGTCAGTTGATTAAACTGAACTCAAGAATCCTTTGATAATGATTCCCTTTAGTCATTTGGAACAGAGAATGACTTGTGATTCAAATAGACCTCCCTTTTTTCTCCAGGAATAGTTTCTTATCATGAAAAAGAAATTGAGTCTACAATAGATGGACTGTGACTCATGCCCTTCTCTAGGCAAGTTTAAATCTTAAGGTTTGGCATTTTTAAAAATGTTAATGAAAAACCAGCATTGTTCTGAATATATCTGGTGTTATGCCTGAAACATCCTTATGCACATGAGTGATCCCCCTTCTCTCCCTTCATACCTTCCCTACATCAGAAACTATCAAGGAGACAGTGAGTACTATTAACTTCAGACATTAAGTACAGAGTGTGCTTGTAGTTTCACTCTGCATTAAAAAGTACCACTGATTCAACCTTGTACTGATGACATATTCCTGGAATGTCTTTAGGAGTTGGGATTAGTCCCAGATACCTTCATAAATGAATCCTCAAATATAAAACCAATTATGTTTCATGATCTAGAGAGAGTCTTACTTAATGATGACAGAAAGCTCAGTTCTCTCCCCAAGAATGTTGGAGATGTCTTGGGCCCCAATCTCATATGTTCTACACATATGAGACAGTAGGCCATGGCCTTCACTATGACTGCTGCCCTCTATACCTCACTGGTTGACTTTACTGTAAAAGTTGGACAAGACGGACCCTCTCACCCCCAACCCCAACACAACTAGTTCAAATCTCTAACAAACTTTTATTAAAAAAACAAATAGTATTTTTTAGATTATATTATCTGATCTCTGTCACAATTAACTCTCCAGTTGCAGTGTAAAGATAGCTATAGACAATACATTAATAGATGTGGCATCTCTGTGGTCAGATAAATACTTCCAAAATAATTTCATATCACAATCACCCCCTGAATGGCAAGACTAACTGAACAGAAATATGATCCCACTAGGTTGGAAGCATCTTCAATACTCATAATGGCAATTACCTTTTATTCATATTACTAAATGTACTAAATATGAAATTATCCTTTCTTGGCTAAAGGGAGCGTTTCTTTTAGCTGGAATTGGGATTTGTGAACCATTTCTCTCTATTTTTCAACGCATTGTCCATGGATATATTATAAATGAAAATTCATTTTTCCCCAAATGCATATCCCACATTCTTTTCTTTGGAATAGTATGATCTATACCTAGAATGTCATCACTTCATTTCCCTCTGGGGAATTCTTGCCTTTGTGACCTAGCAGAGAATGCATCCTAGGACCTCAATATGTTGATTGATAGACTTGTTTTCTTCACTCTGTTGCTTGATACAATGACACCCATGTGACATTGCCTTGTAACTAAGATGATTTTAGTATAAGTCTTATCATTTCACTAGGTTGTAATCTCTGCAGTGATCTAGTACAGAATTTATTCTACTAAAAGACCTAACTTAAAAAAGTTCTAGTTGTAATTTGGAAATAAGATATAAAAAAAAATCAAAAATAGCTATCACATTCATAGATTCTTGCTCTCTGTTTTCACATATTTAATTTATATAAAATCTACAAATATCTCTACCACTGTTATGATTGAGTTGACATTTGTGGTTCTTATAACAACTGCAAGATGCCAAGGCAGAATTATTGAATTGGCTTGTTTCAGATCTTTTCCCATGAATCAAATTTGACATAAAACTTCTTAAAGTTTCTTAATTGAGCTTTCAGGGGGAAAAACACAATGAAAAAAGGAATTATAAGCTCTCTTGATCTCTTTCTTATATTCTATATAGATATGAAGAAATATTAAATGACCTTTATGACCCCTACTTTAAGGCATAATAATATAGTTGGAACAACAATTTATTCATGAGAAACAAATGCAAAGATCATAAGTCATCATAAGAATTGACATTTGTCAAAATTTTTTCAGGATAATAAAGAAGATATAGGTATAATGATACTCATTTTATTATTAAGAGGACTTGAAAGTTTATATCAAATTTTCTTCATGAGAAAGATCTGAAATAGATGAATTTAGAGACCTTGCTCTTAGCAGAAAGATTTTGTGGTATTTTATCTTTCAGGGACTTATATATTTGAAATTTAACTGTTGCTTTTGAGTGCAACAGAGACTCAAGATGGGGCTTCATATCATTGATTCTCTAGTCCTATACAATAGGAACTGAAATTTAAGAGGTCAAAAGGAATATCAAGTAGTTATTCTGTGCTTTCTTTCATCATCCCTTAAAGTGTACCTCTTTTCATTCAGCTTGAATGAAACTCAGAGAGATAGAATAATTGGTCTTCATTTATTCATGTTGTGTTAGAGTTGGTGGCAAGTCTCATATTCTCACTACAATCTCTACAATTTTAATATGTCATTAAATTGATGAACAAGAGGTATAAGAAGATCTTTGGATTGTTTTTAGAGTCATCAAACTTAAAAAAAAAAAAAAAGAGCTATAGGACCAGAATAAACTAGTCACAAAGTATATTTGTCACAGTTTAACTTTTTGAAAATTAGGGTTGGAGTCAGTGTGGAAACTGGAATTCAGTCCCACAGAATAGGCAGACTTTAGCTGTTTAGCCTCAACACCTAATTTCCCTTCTACAAACTCCTCTTTCAACAAGGCATAAACATAATGTTCCAGCTGTAAACTGAGACCTCTCACCACCATGAAAAATTATCTCCATTTGTAAATTAGAGATGAAGAGTTGAGGTGAGGTATCTATTGGGAGAGTTCTCATTTTAACCTCTCCAAACATATGCTATTTCACTACTCTTGGTAAAAAGAAATTTTCAATTACAACTCCCATTTCACAAGTATACAGAAAAAAATATGTGTATATGAGTCTGATAGATATGTATTTGTATGATTTTACATTGAATACTGAATGTCACAAAATTATATTTTTCATGCAAGTTAATTAAAAATATCTCATTTGTATAATGTATTAACTAAGATGAATGCCCCGCCTCTACATATCTCTATAAATGAAACGTACTAAGCAATATTCTCTTCTTTAGAAGAGCCAAAACTTTTTGGAGAGAATGCAAATGAACTCCCTAGTTTAGGGCTAGGAATAGGTAACTGCTCAATAAACATTTGCCAACTATCCATTTCTTTCTTCCTTCAGTTTCTTCCAATTATCCCCTTACCTTTTTGGGAAAAAAACTAGCACTGTTCCCTTTTCCCTCAAAATAGATTGTACCTATTTCTACAACAGTGTATAGTTTACAAGTTTTAAAAGGCTTTTGTAATAATGATGATTGACACTTATCATTTCCCTACTTCTTTGCTTACTTTTTCTAATGAATTATTGCAATGTTTTTCTCTTTCTCTTCATTTCCATATTTTCTCTCTAGTATTTTCCTCTATAATGATTCATTACCTTTTTTAATGATTTCAAAGAAATAAAAAATTTCATGTTAATTTGAAGTTCTTGGAGTTTTCAAATTGAAGTATCACTTTCTTCCCAAATACACTGATTTTAGAACACATTGGCAAAGAACTTCTTCCAAAGTTATATGATTTACTGCCTAGTATTTTACTATAATTTTATAATTTTGCCATAAAAATTAGATAAGATTGCTATTTTATACAAACATCTATCTGTTTAGGCTTTTGCAACTTCTCTAACTTTTTTTTTGTGGCTTAGATTTTCTTTTTTGTATAACCTACCTTCTTCCTTAAGTATGTTTTCCTTTGGTAAGAATAAATTGGTTTTGCTCTTTCATTTTTATTACTACAGAAAATCTTTACTTCTTGCACATTCTTGAAAGTTAAATCATAAGCTGAAGAGTATTTTAACTCATTGTCTTAAAAGTAATATCATACTTTGTCCCGAAATTCACTGGGGCTTTTAAGAAGTGATTTGTCTGTGTAAAGTTCTTTCAATTTGATCTGTCCTCTTTGATGGACTGGATTGTCTGTATTAGCATGTCTCTATTTCTTAATATTCTTCAGTTTTATTATGTTCTTTCCTGTGTATGGATTTATTTTTATTCATTTTGCTCGAGATTTTGTGATCTAATTGAATCTGATTGATGATTTCATGAACTCTGAAAAATTTTTATCTTTTATCACACAAAACACTACCAACTTTCTCTGTTGTCTAATCTGGGGCAAAGTTAACCTTCAGGTCACTCCTCTTGTGTAATTTTTGTTTTCTTGACAGAGATACAATATAAGTGTTGGGAAAAAGAACTGAAATCAGAGTTTCCTAGCTCAATATTGTGCCTTTATCTTTTGACAGGTATTTGAATATGAATAACTTACTCAACAATTTGTGTTCAGTTTTCTCATCTCTATAATGGGGAACCAATAACATCGACTTTGTAGGACTGTTGTCAGAATTTCAAAAAAAAATAAATGCAGGCTGCTAGAACAGCAATACAGTGTATTTACTATTATTATTTTTCTTTCTATCCTGCATTTTGAGGTTTTTCATATCTATTTTACAGTTTACCAATTTCTATTTTCTTTGTCTAATATGTTCTTCAAAGTTCTGCTCTATTGGTATATTTTTCCTTTTCAAAAGTACAGTTTAGTTATTTTTCAAACTCTCTGATCAATATTTATAGTCATCAAATGTTGGCATACTCATTTATTTCTTTATATATGTACATTTGTATTGGTTTTGTTTCTGTCAAGTACCTTCTGTCAGATAACCAAAACCCTTGGTCACTTTGAAAATTACTTGTACTGACATCTTCTCAGTGTGTTTAAAAGACATGTTGAGGGGAAGGATACAGCAAATTATTTGACCTGGTACATCTGACAGAAATGACTATAAGATGAAGATCTATCAGAAAAGAAACCAAAGTTTGAGACTGGAAATTCAAGTTTAAGGTTGAGACAGTCATTTTCATCCTAGGGTGCCCACTGGATATATCCGGTGAGCTTTTAAAATATATGAACTCCTAGACCATATCCATGAGGTGGAATATATGAATCAGTGGTTTTCAAAAGCTTCCCAGACAATTCTAGAATGCAGTCAGAATTGATATATGAACAAAATGATCATGAAAAATTCCAAACCACAAGGTATTTAATAGAGAGGATCAGAATCTGCAACACCATTGGAGGGACTGAGAGAGGAAAGATTAGGGAAAACTGCTGATTTTATTTCCTGATGGATATCAGGAAGTCTAGGAATCATAGGAGATTGCCACTAAAGACTCACATAGCTGCTACTGCTGTGTAAGGCAATTTGGAGTGAAATCTCATACCACAATCTGTGACCAGGGGATGTAGGAGATGCCAAAAAAGGAGAAACAGTGAAAATTTACAAATGAATTGAGATCCACTGGTTTGGGATATGTGAACTTCCCAAATTCAGAGCTTAAAGGAGCTCAAACTTGATAATTGCTCTGCATATAAATTATGTGTAAAAGTATTCATCCAGATACGAAAAAAAATCTGAACTGTAAACTCTTCTAGCCTATCTCCCAGATTTTTGTAAGTATCAAGAGGAAAGAATATTTTTTTTCCTTACAATGATGTTAAATTTTCTGGCAGTACTAAAGAATTTTCAGATGAATGGCAAAAAGAACCAGTAAGGTAATTCTTATATGTGAAATGAATAAAAGGCTGCTTCTTCAGAGACTCAGCTGAATGTTGTAACTCAGATGGAGAGGTCTAATGATGGGTACCATGAAAAAGCAACTACAGATAAAAGGAAAACCTGTTTGATACTAAAACTCCTTGTTCTCCGTCATTGTCTCCCTATAAATAACATTGTGAATTTTGTGTAATTTAAAAAATATAAATCATAATAACCCAAAGACCTTACCAAAGGAGTGGGCATAGAAGAAGGAAAATAGGAGGCCTTTCTGATGCGGGAGGCTTCTCCTGCTCCCCACCCTTCTGAAAGTGTTCATTCACTTGGAGTGCTCCCTATTTCTCTCTCACTCAACCTCTTCCTCTTTCATGCTTTCTCCATCTCCTCCCTTTTTTCACCATCTTCCTGTTTAAGTATCTGGTAGTAAAGCCTCATGGAGATGTGGTCAAAACTGTGTGGGTTTTCTTAGAGATGGGATATAACCTCAGACTCTGAGTCCAGGTGAAAATATTATTCTCCAAGCAGACAAATTACCCTGAACCTTGTAAAACTCCTATCATAGTGACATTAATGTTTACTACTTGCCAACATAATCCTAAGTACTTTAGAATATAAACCTTAGGATGATAGCTTGTACTAATTTAGAGGTTTAGTTTAGTACCATTATTAATGTTCTCACAACAACCTTACACAACAGTTAATCTACTCTTAATTTATAGATGAGAATGCTATAGACTAAAAGTGATGAAAATAACCTACTCACTGTGTTATAGCCAGATCAATTGGTAAGTAACCTACTCTCTTTCAAGTTTTCCTAGAGTTCTGGCAGTATAATTTAAGAAGGACAATATAAGCCAGAGAGTCTAATGAAAAAGGTACTTGAAACCAGACCATCTTCATCACCCTTATCAATGATTAACATTTATGAACTGCAGTCTATATACCAAGTCCTGAGATGTGTTTTATATAGACTATCTATATATAAGTAAGACAATGCAACAATTGCTTGAAATACATGGCATGATAATCTTCCAACTTACACATGAGGAAAATGAAGCATGGTAGATAACAACTTTCCCTAGATGACCCAGCTAGTTAGTGGTAAAGGCAGAACTGTAGCACCAAAATTTGCAATCCTGCACTATGCTGAAAACCTCAGACATTTGTCTGAATAAGGAAGGTGTCAGTTGAGAGAATGGAGAAAAGATGAAAACAGTCAGTGGATGAAGAAATATCTTTTAGAAACCAAAGACATTTGTATTTATAAAGCTCATCAGAGTAAATATATAACTATGGTAGGGATGTTGTAGGAAAGCTAACTCCTATGAAATTAATAATTTTTGTGAAATTACAGTTATCTGGACATGAAAAAATTTTTCTATGTTGCAAAGAACATTGAAATTTATATGACCTCTTAGATAATATAAGACCTCTAAGATGCTTTGGATATATAAGTTGACTCATTTAAATCATCACAAAAGCCTAGAAAACTTAGAGACAATTTTATTTTTTTTCTTTTTTTTTCTTTTATTTTTTTATTTATTTATTTTTTAATTTTTTTATAATCAAATAGTTTATATATATATACATTTCATATCTTTGTAATACCGGGATTCACCCCCCCACCCTCCCTGACCATTCCCCCTCTGTCCCGCCCCCCCACCCCGAGTTGTAACCATTTGGTGTCTGTCTTTATCTTTTTAACTTGTTTCTGCTAATGTGATTTCTTTTAGGTGTGTCCATGG
>PVHY01019499.1:0-27258 GCA_004024945.1 Uropsilus gracilis | reverse complement strand
CCTTCACCTGCGCCCTCCCGCAGCACCAGGCCCTCGCTGCCCTCCAGCCACCGGTAGCAGGGGAAGCGGAGCGGGCTGCCCCGCGGCGGCGTGAGCTGGATCCAGCGGCAGAACCAGGCGTCGGGGGCCAAGGGCCCCAGCGGGCGGAACAACTCGGGGGGCCTCTTGTGCACGCGCAGCAGCAGCACGGGGCCCACGTCCTGGGGGAACGTCACCTCGAAGTCCTCCTCCTGAGGGTGTGGGGGTCACGTTTCTTCAGTAAGAGAAGAGGCGCGCCGCGCCAGCCACCCCCACCTCGACCTCCGCCGGGACCGCCGGCTCCCCGCACTCACAGCGCACGCGGTGAACTCTTTGCCAAAATGGTCCAGGGGCAGTGGGGGGGTCTCTCCCCGTGTCCCCACGACGCTGATAGATATCTTGTCCCACGTCCCAGCCCCGACGGCCTCCCCAGTGGATACCCTCACCCTGAACTCGGCCATGGAGCCAGCCCCGATCTGGTTCTCTGCCACCCGCACCACCGCGGCGCCGAGGCTCACCCGGAACACGCCCCGCCACGCCCACCCTGCCCGGTCGGCGCCAGCCCAGACCGGTCACTGTCCTCCGTGCCGAGGCCCGTGGCCCTCCTGCGGGCCACCAAAATCCTGCCCCAGCAACGCCGAGAGACTGCAAGGGAGGGCTACGGCTGGGGGCTCCGCAGTGCCTGGAAGCTGGGAGGTGGAGCGGAGTCTTGAGGTTGGGGGAACCCCATCTTTCAGTGATGTGCAGGGACAGAGAGCTGGGATAAGTGAGGGAGACAGCACATTTGCGCCCCCACCGACCTCCCCCGCCGTTCGTTTACCTTCTTAGCCTTTAAGAATAAATCCCTGGGATTGCAAAGATGTGAAATTTATATATGAATAAATTAAAAAAAAACACAACCTATTCAGGGATCAATCAGTAAGAAACCTATACAAACCCAACCTCCCAATTCCTACAACTCATCTCAACCTAAATTCATTATTTTATTTCATTCAATAAATAATGAGCTACCATGTTATTAACAGTGCGATGAATACTTTCTTAGGTAAAGCCCAGTCTGCCTGCTTCCCCCGCACCCCCAACCACCACACACCTCAGTCTTTGCCCTCTTAATAGTTAAAAATCAAGTGTGAGAGAAAATAATTAAGTAACCAAGACAGGAATGCAATGGAGAGGAGAGAGATATGAGGCTGGAGGGGATATGTATGTATTTTGAGGAATAATATATTTGGAGGTTCTGGTCTGAAAATGTTGTTTTAGGTGTCCATCAGACATCCAGCTGGAGAGACCACAACTGGACTTAGAGCTCAGGGTGAAGAATGTGTACCTGGGTCTTGGCACACAGGTGCATGTAAGCCAGGCTGACATCACTGAGCAGAGAAAGTAGGACAGAGAAGAGAAGAGAGAGCAAGCTGCGTTCTGACCTTCTCCCCTGTTTGACCATCACACAGAGGAGGCAGATCCAGAGACCACTCAGTGAGGTATGAGAAGTCACAGGGGCCTTCTCATGAAAGGCAAGAAGAGATTGGTTAAATGTCTCACCTTCTGCTAAGAGGCTGATATGAGAAGACTGCAAAATGATCAATGGGTCTGTCAACGGAAGATCTCTAAGTGTTGATGCTGGCTCATGGGTATGATTGAGGGAATCCACCCAGTTCTGTGCAGCTAAGCCAGCATGCGGCTAAATCCTGCCTCGGTGCCTGGGACCTTGGCCAGGACAGTTTCAATGGTGTGATGGGCTGGAGGGGAGAAGACTAGGGTCAGTGTGACTAGGAACAGAGTTCCAGCTAAGCACACACATGCGCCTTTACTTCTACTTTCCTGAAACTCCACTAAAGCATCATGTTTTAAGTATAAATTGCCAAGGACAAACATTTTCTGTGGAAATGTTAGGGATCGGGACACAAATGTCCTGAGAATGACTTGCAGGTGACACTGAAAACAGATTTTATCACACACAATTAGAGTCAGTAGGAGGGTAACGGTGAGTTCCTTGTCCTCACCCTGTTCATCCTTGCTCTGCCTCTATTTATCTTTTCTTACAGATGAAACTAGAAAACCAGGCAAAACTGGCTGAAGGATGGAGGTAGAAGATGGAGATAGAAGACACACCTCATTATCAAATAAAAAACATGCCTACCAGTTCCATGGTCATTCTGGTCAAGGTCAAACTTGGAAAAAAAGGGTGTGTGAATGTAATTCCTGGAAAATCCTGCCTGTTTTTTCTGAAATCTTTCTGCTACAGATCCTTTAGCCTTACCCCTTCCTTAATACTCACCCACATAAGTTTTTGTTTTGTTTTTTAAGGTGGATGAGAAGCAATGAACAGCAAAGTGAAAATTAAAACATCTTTGTGTCTGTTTGCCTGTGTCTTTTGCCTCAGGATAGTAACATTAGAATGAGTTCATATATATACTTGATTTACAAATGGTGTCTATGGAAATTCTAATGTAATGAATGTTAACCCAAAATGCTCTTAACATTTTTTGATCTAGGATTTTTGATAAATAGGAACTAGTTCAAAATTTGATGGTTTAATTTAAAGCTTGAATGCCTCTGAAACGATAATATTGAGTGTAATACTTTTATGTGCTCTTTAAATGTGATTAAGTCGTTAGCTATGAGCTAATGAGGAAAAGAAACTGACTTGGTTTCTGGCTCCTATCAAAAGAAACAAACACAGTATGGAATTTTTTGTGTTAAGCCTAAGTCAGAAATGCAGCCTGAAGTGAAAAAAAAAAGTCATTGCAAAAACAGACTCCTTAAAATATAGATTTAAACAAATAATATGGGAATCTCAAGCAATTATTAGTCTCCCAGAAGTAGGTAAAATTAAATAATAGGTTAAGTAAAGAAAAGGTTATTTTTGGCAAAACGAGCTTACCAGTCTAATTGTGTGTAAGGCCCAAATTCTGCCATCCCAAAACAGGACTCTGGTCAGAGGTTTATTCATAGGAGGGGCTGTGGGTTTGGGTGGAGGAGGCTTAGCACACTTGTATTTGAGCATCCTTGTGTGATGTTCTTTCCTGGGAGGACCTGTTCCCCCTGTCTCTTTCTAATGGAGAAGGCAGAAGTACCTTTGTTTCCCTCAGTAAGCGTCCTAACTGGATTTTCCCTTTTATTTCCCTAACTACCCATGTTCCTGTTAAATCATTTAATATTTTGAGACCACACAGCAGAGTTATTCAGTCATGCTGGGCCGCTCCATGTATACTGGAAGGGCCACATGATAGTATTAACCCCTTCCTATCATTTTTTTCCTCTTACCACTCTGTCTAATGCTTCTTTAATTATTCACCAGCCCAGAAGAACCCATAATAATGTGGGATGATTCCTTTGTACCCCCACAACTGAGTTGGGAATTATACCCCAAGGAGAAACTAAAGATACAATTGGTAATTCTATTTTGAATCTGTTCTTTTTATCTTTAGTTAAGTAGTTTCTTGACTACTTGGAAATTTACTGACTATAAAATGTCTGAACTTCTAGATTTACATTTGGTCCCTTATTGCAAGGGGACTAAATAAATTATTGTCTATGCTAAAGTGTATCCTTTGCCGCCTAAATTTTTTTGAGACATATGCTTTAGAAATTATGAAAAATTACTTGTAAATCTTCTCATCTAAAGGGATACTGATATAACAGTGTAGGCACTATTTCACAAGATAGAAATAGATAATTAAGATGGACTGACACCACATGCAACTAAAGTAAGGTGTGTGTTTGTGGGGAAAGAATGTATGAGAGATAAGTTTTTCTGAAGTTCTAACAAACTTAGTCTCAAGAGGACATTGGTTATTTAGGGTGGAATGATGTAAGAGATGGGAAGTCAAAAGAATGTACAGAAGGATTGAGAGAGAGAGAAAGCTCTGTGAAATTGTGCATGAGGGTAGAAGAACCCAAAGAGTGCCAGGTTTAGCTATCGGCTTCTCTCCCTGTTTAGTTTTGGTATCAGTTAGTTTTGATCTCTCTTTGCAGTTAGTTTTAGTCTTTGTTAGCACAATTTTAGAAACAAACTTTATGTGGTCAAGCTAGAAAAATTCAAATGCCTTGTTATAAGGATTTTTAGAATCAAGCTTTAATATCAATAGTATAGTTATTTTAAATCAAACTGATTTTGTTTCCACTACTACAGGGACGAGAGTATTCTTAAACTGCTTTTTTAAACTCTCACTAACAGATTGGAGACTGTTTAGGTTATCTGAAGATCGTAAAAAGATGGTAAAAAAAGATTCTTTTACCATCAGACTTGATTAACTGAGAGTAATACGTAGTTCTGTCAGCATTGTTGAGCCTCGTCAGAGAAATAGGTTTGCTCCTAAAATCTTTCGTTGTTAGTCTGGATAATTAAATAAAAATCACTGTGTATGTCAAGCCTGCAACAAAGCTTCCCTGGAACTAAGGGCTCTAAAATAACAATCTGATTGATTTTTTTTTTTTAATGGGAAGTCTTGGAAGGACTCCCAAGTCAAAAAACTGTTGTCCTTGTGGGTCAAGGTATTAAATATTGGTCCAATTTGGGTATATTAAAACTTTCTGGGAAGCATTGTCATAGGGAGGAATGTTAAACCTTGTTTAGCATGTGTGGTGTTAATAAGCGTGTCCTAACATTATGAAAAACTTTTAATTGGTTCTGGTATAATAGTACTCATCAGTTCTGGTTATTAGTCTAAAATATGTATGTTACAAAACTGAGCAAAAATCTTTATCAATTGTGTTACAATCAGATCTTAAATTATGGTCACTGTAAAATATTTTGCCTTTTACAGAACCTGTTACTTATTCTGTCTTGATTTCATAGAAATTCACAGGAAAAGGACTTTAATGAATCTAGAAATACAGGCTTGTCATGGAAGTGAGAAAAAATTGGAAAGCTTATGAAAAAATAGGACTCATAGTAATTGCAATAAGAGAGCTGAAATTTTCTACACAAGACTGAACGGACTATGGAGGATGAATATCATTTTAAAATAATTTTGTTTGAAATATTTTCTGTTCTGCTTTTCCTTACCCCCCCTCTTTTGACTTGATAATGACTTATAACCATGTTAAATTCATCTTTTTGAGAGCAAACTGAAATAGTTGCTTTTTCTCTACCTGAGGGCCCAAAATGTGAACTTTCAATAAATATTTGTATTTTTCATGATAATGTGCTCACTTGCATAGAGCCAATAAGACTTGTATTTATTTGCATAAAATAACATTGACTTGAATGTTCTATTTGACACCAGACTGCTTTCAGGAATCTGCAGATATCAGTCTTGTTTTGAGGTCTATCAGAGAAAGTGTAAGGAAGGTAACACTTTGGTCAACCCAGAAACCTCAGGACATTTTGTTACCTCAAGAAGAGAAGACCCTATTCAAAGTTATAGGGGTCACAGACCAAGTCTGACCTTGGTGTGGGCCTTGGGGCCTGAGAGACTAATGGTTGAGAGCTCAATCTGAGATTCTTTGTAAACAGATTTTTAAAGGTATGGTTATATTTTGCTTTTATTGTACTTACACCACACACACACATCCAAAAAACAAAGCATCTGACTAATTTTATTAGAACTAGATCTATCCAACAAATTAATTTTATTGTATTTATTTAGCAAAATTAGTTTGTTTATTTGTTTTGAGACTAGGTCTTGCTATTTTTGCTTGTGGAACCGCAGGCTCACATTGCCTGGGGTACCACAGACTCAAGCAGTCCCCAGCCTCAGTTTCCCAGGTAGCTGGGATTACAGGCGCACACCACCATGCCCCGCTATATATTTTGAGAACTAGGTCTCGCTATGTGCCCCTGGCCGGACTTGAAACGCAATCCCTGACCCCAGCTGCAGCTTCCTAGGCTGCTGCTTACAGGCATGCGCCACCATGCCCGGGCTTATTTAGCAAAATTAGTATGAAGGTGGGGGAAAAATAAGTTTCTGTAATATTTGTGTGTGAGTGTGTGTGTATCTGATTCTGGTCTTCTTAAATCACTCTTGTTATTTTTGCTTTTACCTGTAAATTGGACTGGATTCTGAATTTTTCTGATACGGGGTATGATTTTCCAAACTAATTTGTCTTTTTTCTCCTCATTTTTCAAACATGATTTGGCCAGAAAATTAAAACTATCTTTTTCTGAAACCAAGAAACTTGGGAATGTAAAATGTCCACTTCAGAAACATCAGCAAGAGGCTATGACCCAACATAACTGTCTCCAACACACCTGATGGTATCAAACTACAAATGGAGGAACCACGGCCTGCCCTCACCCCTTCTAAACTTCAACCTTGAATTTAGAAATCCTTTCCACGGGCTTCCCTCGGGATACCCAAATGGATTTAAGGTTTGTGTCAATCTTTATATTTTGTTTTCCTAGAAATGCTTCTTATTATCATTTGTACCCCCCTGGATTGGGCTAAACTATTCTCAATATTGGGAGACTGTGTCTACATCCCTGACGGCTGCCCACATCTTTTACAGGATTGCAAATCCAGCAACAGTCTCTGTCTGACATGTTACCAGCTCCACAGGCCGCCTTGGTTGATGGGTGGTCAGAGTGCAACACATGGCCAAAAATTATTAACAGTCTTAGCTCTCCTCCTTGGGGCAGGCATAATGCTGTGTTCTTCCTATTATCTTTGTAATCTGTGCACAGCTTCTCCTCAGTGCTTACTTTCTGAGTCTCCAGTCTATGGGCACAGTAAGTTTCCCAAACACCCCTACATGGAAACTGAAACCTAAAACATCCTCATTAGGTGACCATGCCATCCCTTTACAACAGGAAACAGTTTAAGCAGACAACACCTCATCCCATGGTCTTGAATTTAAGATTTTAAACTCTCTTAAAGAAGAAAGGAGACTGAGGCCAGGCCTGAACCAGGAATGTGATTCCTGCCTGACAAGCCACAGCACTGCATTCCTCAGGGCTATGAGGATGGGCTGCCTAATGCTTAGTGGAATATATATGTTTCTTCATAGGGTGTAGACAGCATCAGTTATCAACTGATCCACACCCACAGGTGGTTTTAATTGACAGTTCAAAGAGAGCAACTATCCCAGAAATATCAGTGGTCTTGTGTTCAACTACCCTTAGACTGCCCAGCACCCCTCAGATGGAAGAATGAAGCTCTCTCTCTGCATGTTCCCACATTCTTTTCTTTCCTGTGTACTCTTCTTTGCCTGCTATTGCAGGAGGCAGTACTGATGCTACTGTTTTCTCAATTTAGTGTCACTTGCTTACATAATGCTTCCTTTCTGGAAACAACCTCATGGTTCAGAGTCTGACTTTCTGAAGCTGAGCAATATGACCTGGTTAGGTCAGTAACAAGTAGATACATGAAAAAAATGTTCTTCGCACTTCCAGTAAGAAAGATGCAGGTTAAAACCACAATGAGATGCCATCTTACATCTGGGAGAATAACAATAGTATGAAAAAGACACAAAACAACAAGCACTTTAGAGGATGTGGAGAAAGTGGTACCCTATTATATAGGTGGGAATGTAAACTGATGCAGCTATTGTAGAAAGTGATCTGGATTTACCTGAAAGAATTAAAAATGGGGATACTGTATAATCCATCAGTCCACTCTTGGACATCTATCCAAAGAACATGAAACCGTCAATGCAATAAAACCTTTATGCTCTACAATTTTTACTGCAGTGCTATAGTACATAGAAGTAGCCTAAATATTCGCTGGCAGACCATGAAACTGAGAAGATGTGCTCTGTTCACACATGGAATACTACTCAGTCATACGGAAAGAAGAGATGCAGCCATTTTCAGGTGAGTACTGTGCCATGGGGGTCTCAGGGTCTAGGGGTCTTGGCTGGGAGAGTTGGCCTCTGCCTTCAAAATGGGCTGGGGTTTGGAGCTGGGTACCTCTACCTTGAGCTTCAGGTTGGGGGTGTTATGGGGTCCCCCTCTGGGTTACTCCCACTTTAATAAGACCTGTACCAGGAAAGAGAAAACCAGGCACTCTGGCTGCAGACATCAAGAGAGGAGAGGAACAAAAACAGACTCTGGATATACTCATCACCTGGGTAAGACCCAAACCACATGGTTAGAACCAGAAGAGACAAGACTATGAGAGTAACTGTAGTGATGACCTGTGTCACACTATAGTGTGAACACGTCACCTACAGTGTCTATGGGGGGGCTGGGGAACCAAGCCTCTAGTCCAGAGTTGTGTGCAAAATGAATGAGGCTTCCTCTTCTCTCAATGGAAGCTCCATGGCAGAACTGTAAACCATGAGAGAGGAGATGAGTTGGACTAATCACCTGTTGAAGTCTGTCCCCACTGGGAACTTCCTCACTGCCAATGGCTGGGAGTTGGGTTCCCAGCACCAGATGCCAGAATTATAAGGCTCAGAAGCAGCATCACATGACAGATGTCAGAATGGAGGAAACAGCCAGCATGAAAAAGGAGGCACAGAATCCAGGAACCACACTGGGCTGGAGAAAAAGAGACAATCTCCTCCACCACTGGAAGCACCACAATAAAGGAGCCTGGAGCACCAACCCACACATCTGCCCCACAGAAAATTTCTGGCCTACAAGAAGTGCTGGATCTGGCTGCCCACCTCAAAGTTACTCCTGGAGATCTGAGCAGCATGGTCTGCTGTGTTCCAGGAGTACAGGTCCTCGTCCAGGAAAAAAGACATTGCTCCAGGAAAAAAAAAGAAGAAACCATCAATCAAAGAAGACAAACTTATGTCATTTGTAGCAACATGGATGGAGCTAGAAAGAATCATGTTAGTGGAAATGTCAGAAATAAAAAAGAGAAATACGGATGGTCTCGCTTATATGAGGGAACAGGGAAAACAAACAAATGGACAAGAAAAATTTGACACTGTCAACAGAACTGAAGCATAGAGCAAGAGATGGAGAGGAGGGTAAAATCAGGGGAGGGAGGATGGGCAATAAGAGATTAAGATGGTTCACAGGAGGTAAGGTGGTGGAAGATATATGTGTGTGTGTGTGTGTGCAATTAATTAAAAAAATTATATAAATTTAAAAAAAAGAAAAAGAAGAAAACAGTGGGCCAAATATTGATCAAGGGCTTGAGTGAGAGAGGAGTTAGAGTGACTGAAATGGGGGAAGGGGGTAAGAAGGAAAGAGGGAGTGGGGTGGTGACATAGGGGTGCATTATTGATGGGAGGGCATACCTTAGGGGAACAATAGCTATATATATATATGATCAATGTTGTATGAAAATAAGAAAAATTTAAAGACTAAATAACACTATTGAAAAACTGTTTCATGACATATACAAGAAAAACAACACATTTCCAAGTATGTTAAATTTTTTTTTACTTGCAGATCACACTCATACTATAAAACAGTATTATATGTCTGCGTACGCAAGTGCAGTGAGTCTAAGAGAAAATAGTAATGTTTCACTGTTTTCCTACCTTAAACTACATTGGACTCCCTTTATCTGTAGTTTTCCTCTTCCTTTCACAAATTGTATAGGAAACTTTGTCTCAATTGTCGTGTGCATGTCTCATTTGACCTCTTAGTCCCCTCTGGTATTGTCTGCTGAATCCTGGAGATCTGGGAACACAGACACTAGAAGGAGGCTCTTCCAGGTCTCCATACTCACATAGTCTGGACTCTGGAATGCTAGAAATCTAGGTTTCTACAAAACTCCCTTCCTTTGAATTCCCTCTCTGCCCCAGCCCCTGCCATCTCGGATCCTCACTTGATATCCTACCTACTCATCTTGTCCTACCTGCCCACCTTGCTGTTGGCAGACATGTGCCATCCTGGTGCCTGACAACACAGAGAATGCAGAAAAGAATCCCCTGGTAGCCTTTTCTTCCCACTAATAATTTGTGGGCTCCATTTCTCCTATTCTTGCCTCCTGTCTCAGAGGAAGAGGCCTGCCCACGGCTGTATACAGCTGCTTTCATCCCTTGGGGACTTAGTCTCATTAGTTTCTGCATCTTTAATTAATGGCATAGTTTAAGATCTTGTGAAAATTATAATCCTGACTATCATTTAGTAACTGAGTAACCTTAGGCCATTCAGAGCCTCAATGTTGTTATTTGTAAATAGAATTATGATATTATGATAGAATTATGAATCGCTTCTCGGCCTTTTGGCTAAGATCAAGTGTATGATAGAATTATGATAGTATCAATAGTATTTTATCTATATGTTGTTGAAGGCATTAAATAAACTTTACCAATAAAATGTTTAGTATTGTTTCTGGCAGGTATGAAACACCCAATAGAACAGTGTTCCTTCCCTCCCTCAGATGCTCCAAGGATGACCCTTATTTCCTGTTTTACTAAGAAAACAGAAACCTTTGATAGAAACTCCAGCTACCAGACCTACAAGAGTATTTATTCCCAGGCCCATCCTGCCTTACGCTAATCCTCTTACAAGATTTCTCCTCTTCTCATCCAAGGGAATCCTGCTTATGTCTGCATCTGGACAGCCTGTGCCCACTGGACACAGGATCTGTTTCCTAGGTCCCCCTCCAGTGCCTACTTTCCTACTTGCTCCTTTCCATCAGTTACCAGTGGATGAAAATCTCTTAATAGCAGCCATACCTCCAGGGAAGGGCCCAGAACAACTTTTGGTAGAGTCAGGGCTCTGGGACTCTTTCCTCTTGGTCTTTCACTCTTCCCTCCCTACCTCCCCCCCAAACTAGTATTTTCCTCTTTCCTTTCCTGCTAAACCAGTCTAACCCTTACTTCATTCCATAAGCCTTTTGAGGAGTGTCAGGACACTTTGACTGCAAAGAACAGAGGACCTAATTCAATCTGGCTTAAGTAGAGAAAGCAACTATCTAGCCCATGTTGCTGGAGCAACTGGATCTGGCTTTAGGCCCAGCGAGGTACAGAGGTTTAGACGGCAGCAGCAGCATTTAGTTTCTATTGATGTGTGTTCTGTGCCTTGCCATTGTGGAGGAATGACTGCTCAGTGTCCTGTTCTGTCAGAAACTGTGGATAAAAGAGATAACTTCTTCCCTCCAGTAAAGTCTTAGTACCAAGCCTCTTTGGCCTGGCCAGGTCATCAGCTGTCCTTGGCACAGTCCAGAGGGATGGAGCAGGACTAGATGAGGTCAGGGCTCAGTTCCATCCAGTTCAACAGGGTTGAGAATGAGGAGGGGGTGCTTACCCACTGTGCCCTAGGAAGGCAGAACAACCAGTGCCTGATATGATTCACAATGTCAGAAGCATCAGGTTCAGTGACAGCTGGCCTCAGGGCTAATGGATGCTGGATGGGCTGATCATCCACTGGTGACTTAGACATGATCTGTCTGCTCTGATACCCCTGTGCAGGCACTGGAAGTCAAGCGCAGGTTGTTGAAGAGGTCCTGCTCAGACACCAATGGACTTCAGCTACTCTATTTGGGGCCCCTGTAACTTTTAGCTCTGGCTTCTATGGGTCATGGCCATAGACAAATGCTGCCTTTCGCTTTCTTCCTCTCTTCATACCACCAACATCTGAGGCCACCTATTTCCAGAGCCTCAAAAATGCTGAATTTTTCTAGAAGTTTGAAATGGTTGACATGTCTTTGCTTAGTGCTCTCAAAAGAGACCCCATGGGCACAAGGGTTTCCAGGGAGTTGTTGACTGCAGTTCACCTTCCCCTATCCAGGTTATCCCTCGGGTTCATCCCTTTCTGAAAACTTTCTTGGCCATGCCTGGTTTGAACATTCCAGGGAAGGGGGAGTTCAGACCACCCAGGCCAAAAGGACCACACATCATGAAATGGAAGAAAGCACACCTTTATTTCCACCCTCACCTTCCCAGAGCCCAACACCATGGCACACAGCCTAATGCACAGTCCAGAAGATTCTGGTGAACACAGTGCCCAGTACAGCATCATAGAGACTGCAAAGGAGCTGTTTAGATTCACTAAAGGTGGGATAGGGGGAACAGGGTCCAGAGATTGAGAAGCAGCATAGAGAAAAGGCTCCAGCTGAGACCTGGGCTATGTATGATATGGTGTCCCAGGTAAGGAATCCAAACAACAGCAACTGCTGGAGGTCCCTGCTTGGGCCATCATTGGTTCCAGCTATGAAGCCATCCCAAAGGCGAGGGCAGTGCCCAGGGTGAACTCCTGGCACAGGCAGCTGGCAGAGGTAGTGTAAACACATCTGAAAGTGGGGAGTGCCTAGTCACCAACCCAGGTGTTCCTTAGGCTGGAGTTGCCCAGGGCCCAGGAACAACAAGAGTGAGGAATGGAGGAGAGGGAGGGAAACAGGGCTCTAGGATATTGAGTGGGCCCAGGAAGAAGGGTTCCACAGAAATGGGGGTATTGCAGAGAAAGACCGGGAGAAGTTGCTGGGTAGAAAGAATACACTGGGGACAGAGAGGGAGGGGCAGGGTTAGTAAGAAACGGAGACAGAGGGAGAGAGGAGATTTGAGGTCCTTCTCTTTTTCCACCGGCTCTGTGAGCTCGCGGTAGGAGGTCCCTGAGTTCTTCTAGCTTGGGGGGAGGACTTGCCTCTCCTTGACCAGGATGCTCCCCCAGTCATATCAACTCATTTGAGACTAAGGCTTGGGAACAAGGTTGAGTTGAAGGTGGAAAGGACCTGATGAGCCCTATCTACCCCAGCCAGGTTTGGGCTCCAGCTCATCCTCCTCTGAGGGATGCCCTGTCCCAGCTTGCCCATACTAATCCTTGTACATCTAACCCCAGGTGACTCTTCCCTCAGATTCCCATGAATCACAGGCTATTAACTATCCCCAAGTTTCTCAAAAGCAGGGAGGGAGGTGATGGGAAGGGTGGGGTGGGATAGAGAGGGAGGGATGAGGTAGAGGAGAGAGAGCCAGCAGTCTACTCCAGGGCAGGTCCAGCAGTACAGAATGTACCCTCAGTCCCTGGCACCTATAGGTGCAGAGAAAGCCTGAAGAGAGATGTTTAAGGAGTATATAATTTTAAAAATAGTTTGTGTCTCTGCATAAGGTTTTTTGTTTGTTTTTGAGACTAGGTCTTACTATGTTGCTGGAGTAGTTCCGATCCCACGGACTCAAGTGATTCCCAGTCTCAGCCTCCCAGGTAGCTGGGATTACAGGCATATGCCACTGCGCCCAGCTGCTTTTTCAAGACCAGGTCTCACTATGTTGCCTGGGATAGTCTTGAATCCAAGAACTCAAGGGATCTTAAGACTCTTGCTTCCCAGCACTTGGACTACAGGTGCACTCCACCACGCCCTGCTGCATAAGGTTTTAAAAGTTCTTTAATTCATCATCTCCAAACTCTGTTTAAAATGTTTTTTAATTGAGCTAAATGACTTTAGTGCAACACTTTCAGTAACTGGGACCTATAAGTTCTGGCTTTTAGATTTCTTATGTGTTCCTTTTCTGCCTTGAGGAAGGAGGGGAAGGTCACGTGGCTTGTGGGTTTCACAAGTCAGGCAAAGTAACCTCCAGGAGCAACTATAATTCTAACAACTGCTCTAGGAGTTCTGACTCAAATGCCTACAGGCACCAGACAGAAATATAAAGGATGTTCAGAAAATCTTGTTGTTTGGAGTCCTGAGGGAGGGTGGAGACCATGAGAACCAAAGAGTGAAACCCCAGAGAGAGGTGATAAAGGCTCTTTAGCTCTAGCAGAAACTCATTAGTTGCCCCTATGGGCCTTTTGATTGCAAGAGAAAAGGGATATTAGTAGGCATATTTTATGATGTATTGGCTCATGACTATTAAATGTTAGCTCAAAACAAGTCTCATGACTAGTTTCTAGTGGGGTTTTTATGAGGTCATAAAAGGGTTGAGATTTTAGGAATTCTAGGATCATTTAGTTCCATGCTTTGGAAACTTTAATAATGTACATGTAAATACTAACATGCAAATTCTGCTTCAATAAGTATGGGTTTGATAATCTGCATTTCAAATGAGGTTCAGATATTGTCACTGCTGCTGGGAGTCACATCTTGCATAGGGAGATTTCATTCACCCTGTCACTAAACTATTCCCAAAACTATACTCTCCCCACAATAATGCCTTCAGTTCTGCTTGCACACCTACAGAGACAGGCATTCATGACCTATGGTGGAAGCCTGGGTGCCTAAAGTTGGGACAAACTCCTGCCAAACTCTGCAGGATGGTGGAGGCCAATTGGGGGGGGGGGCAAGCACAGTGAGGTCCTGTTCTGGAACATCTGGGTTCCTCAAAAGAAACCAGGCAGAGACTTAGCCAGGAAGTGGGCTGACAAGGTCATAGAAAAGGGTTCTCGCTCCAACTGCCTGCATGGCAGCATCCAGGTAGACAGAGAATACTGCCATTCAGTGTGTGCTCCAGTTATAAAGAATTGGTGTCATCTATTACACTTCCCCAAAGCTTGAAAGCAAGCTTTTCCCTGCACTCAGGCCAGTTTTGTGCCTATGCCCACAGGAGGGGACCCAGTTTCTGACTGATGGGGATGGAAAAAAGGAAACTTGAGACTCAACAGATACTCTGACTCCTAGGATCACATTCCCAGTGCCCCATCTCCAAAGGCAAACCAGTTTCTACCTAAGTCTACTCTTCTTTTTTTGCCATGGAGAGGGATCCAAGCCCAGAGAATGCCCGAGACTTTCCCAAGGTCACATGACTGGTTTGCAGCCAGCTCTTATAAAGACCCAGAATCCTTTCAGGCAGAACAGGACAGAAGTCACTGGTATTAAGCAGACTTTCAGTCATCTGTAACAGCAACTTTCAGGAAAAGCACCTTCTGGAACAACCCTGAGGTAAAATGGAATGTTTCAAAGGGAAATTGTGGAAAGTGGCTCTGGGAGTTCCCCTTGGAAGGATCATGGGTTAGAGTCTGGGGAAGGTGGAGTTCTGCTTTAACAGAACTGCAGGGACAGCATTCATCTTGCCCTTGGTGAATGTTGCCTTCTAGAGTTCCATTCCTTGCACAATGCACAGCCTGTGTGGCCCGCTTAAGGAGGGGTGGGGATGGGGAGGGCATCAGAGGAGAGCTCACAGATTATGATTATCGGGGTTCCAAGATCTACAGAATCAGAATCCCTGTGGTGGGTGCTCCCCCCAGCCTGGGCTCACTTAATCAGAGAGGTGCTGGGACTTCCGGCTTGGGCGGGGAGTTCTGCAGGCAGCATCAGGCCTTCAGGCTGGGACGAGGCGCCTGTCCACCAGAAGGCGTGTCCCAAAGGTGCATAGGCCCCCATAATCTTAGAGAAAATTAGCAGTTGGGCATGGGGGCCAGGGGATAACATCTGCAGCTTCCTGGAGTCACTTCCCGGAGAACTGGCCCGGCCTCGCCTTCTCCAGCTTCTGGCGGCGCTCAGGGGGAATCTCCTGCAGACTGATGCCATGGTTGCTGGCCCTGGGGAAGGCGGGTGGTAGTCTCAGGGAGCGATGGAGAACGAGAACTGGTAGTGCAGGGCCCTCGACAAGGCCACTTCTCCCCTGTCTGGGGTCTGGGCGGGGTCAGACCCGGGGGGGAGGCCAAGAGAAGGGTCTACCAGTGGCTGACCGAACTGCACTCCGTGATGCGCCCCCCTGCGGACGCTGGCTCCTACCCTGGACGCAGGTCAGGCGGTCTGGGGATGGGCTTGTTGAAGCCGCGTCTGCCCACCAGCCAGTACGTTTCCTCGGTGCCCTTTCCCTGGGAGACACCGGAGAAGGGAACGTAAGCGGGCTGGGGATCTCCAGGGACGGTGGATCTCCGGGTCTAAGTGGAACCGGGAGACACGGGTCAGACCGGCAGATTTGTCTTCCAGGACCTCTCCAGCATGGGGCGAGACCTCACCTTCAGCTCCGTGCGGCCTCGCACTTCCACCTGGAAGCCCTGGTCAAGGGCGCGGAGAATCCTCACGGTGCTCATGTTCACGTGGATGCGGTAGGCTAGACCACCCCGCACGCGGTGAGCTCGGGACTCAGCCTCCGAGCCCTACCACCCCCCCCCACCCCGGGACCATTCCCCCATTTGAGCCAAGGAGGTTGCCTCACCTTCCCCAGCCCCTTCCCAGCCCCCCCACACTCACGCAGCCCTGTGGACTCCATGCGCGAGGCAGTGTTGACGGTGTCCCCAAATAGGCAGTAACGTGGCATGGTGAGACCCACCACACCCGCCACGCACGGGCCTGCGGAGACGTGCCGAGTCAGCAGCCGGCCACCAGGGACCCTTCGCACCCCATAATCTCCACCAGTTCCCCAAAGAAACACCCTCAAGCTTACCTTCTCAATGTACGAGAACTGCCTGGTATGCAAAGACAGCTTCAAGACAAGTCCCCTTACCCACCCACTCCACGCCTCTGCCTCCTATACAAGAAGCATGATGCCAGGCCCGGAAGAGGGACATGGGCTGGAACCCCGGAGGGCTGGAAGTTACCCGAGTGCAGGCCGATGCGGATGCGCACGGGGACCTCAGGCATGTGCCGCATGCGAAAGGATCCCACCGCACTCAGGATGTCTAGGGACATGTTGGCGATCTCGGCGGCGTGACGCTGCCCGTTGCGCTGCGGCAGCCCTGACGCCACCATGTAGGCGTCGCCAATAGTTTCCACCTGAGGGAAACGTAGTACTGAGAACCCCTTGTGCCCCCGGTGACTGTCCCTTGTCAGGAGGCCCAAACAAGGATTAGTTCAGCGATTCTAGGGACTCGTCCAGCTGGAGGACTGAACAGGGAGTGGACAAGAGACAAGGAACAATAGGTTAGGGTTGAGTTGGTGGCCTGGGGCAGAAAGGTCTGGGCTAGAGACTAATGAAGCTTAAAGAGGACTTATTCCCCACACACCCCACCTTGTAGACATCATGGGAGCCAATGATGGCATCAAAGAGGGTGTAGAGGTCATTGAGCAGGTCCACCACCTCGATGGGCTCACTCATGGCTGAGATGGTGGTGAAGCCCACAATGTCACTGAAATATAGTGTCATCTCCTCAAAGTACTCGGGTTCCACAGGTGTCCCCATTTTCAGAGCCTCAGCCACAGACCTAGAGAGGTAGGCCATGAGGCCACCTAGCTAGATATAATTGTCCCCCCCCTTCCCACCCCTGGACAATTCCCCAGCGGCACCCACGGAGGCAGCATCTGAGTGAGGAGTCGGTCTGTTTTCTGCTTTTCCAGTTCCAGCTCCTCTGTGCGTTCCCGGATCAGGTCTTCTAGGTTACTGGAGTACTGCTCCAGCATCCGTAGCATAGAGTCAATGATGTTGGTCTTCCTTCCCTTGTTAATACTCTTGAACTAGCAGGAGAGGAAGCTGATGAGACGCTGGAGGACCTGGGCTGCCATAAACTTTCATGGGGCTACACTGTGCCTGACCCTTTCCTGTCCACTCATCTTCTACTCACTAAACACCCCCAGGGGACCGGGCATTGTTTTCAAACATTATTAGAAGGCACATGGAAAAAGGGAGGTCCAAGAGGTCAGCTAGTCTCAGCTAGTAATTTATATAACTGGAGAACCTACCCAACTTTTGAATTCCCAGCTCAACAGTCTTCCAACCCTCCCCCTCCCCCCCTCAAGTCAAGAGGACTTTTTTTTTTAGACTAGGTCTCGCTATTTTTGCCCGTGGAACTGCAGGCTCTCATTGCCCAGGGTACCACAGACTCAAGCAATCCCCAGCCTTAGCTTCCCAGGTAGCTGGGATTACAGGCGTGCACCACCACACCCAGCTATTTTTTGGAACTAGGTCTCTCTACAGACCCCAGGCGGGACTCGAACCGCGATCCCTAGCCCCGGCCGCTTCATAGGTTGAAGTTTACAGGCACGAGCCACCGTGCCCGGCCAAGAGGATCTTTCTACCACACTAGGCCAAGCACATAGCTGGTTCTCAACACATTATTTGAGTTGAATTAAATATTTCTCTTACCCAGAGCTCCACCTCCTGCTCCAAAGGCCTCCCAGCCCTCTTCTAATCCTGCTTCCAACAACCCCCTCTGCATCAGCAGACTGGAAAGTGAGGTTCTGAAAGCCTCCTTCCTGCAGCCTCCCCAGATTGCTGACAAGCAGCCAGCCCAGGCCCTGCCAACCCCAGTCCCTGACCAGGTCGAAGATGCGATCCATGGAGGGTCGAAGGTCGGGCTGCTCCGTCCAGCACTGGGTCATCAGCTGAATGCACTCCATGGGTGCCTGGTCCATGGACACCACAGGCCGACACAGTGGAGGGGGGCACTGTACCCTCTGCACCACTTCTGGAGGTGTGAGAGGACCGTGAGAGGTGGTGCCCAGAACAGAAGTCACCTCTGACTCTGGCCTGGCTGCTGGAATCCAAGGTGGAGGGATTGGAAAAGGGCCCTTTAAACTATCAGTTTCCGTGGTGGGGGGGGGAGTGTAGTATAGAAGAGGGCTGCTGGGAGTAACAAGAGGACCCTAAACCCTGGGGGGTAGGGAGCAGTAAGAGGTGACAGGCAAAGACACTAACCCTTAATGCACATAAGTGAGTGTTCCAGTGATCAAGCAGCTTGCTGAATCTTACAGGTAAGTAACATGGATTTGAACAAGCCCCCACTGCTCTATTCTCCCCTCCCCACAACCCTGCCTCCCAGGGGAGGAGACTGCCCTGACTCTTGAGGAAGTAGGTTGGGTCTAGGATCAGGCAAGAGGAAATCCCTGAGCTCTGCACTGGGAAGAGTCTTGCCACCCATCCAGTTCCCATGTCCTGATGCGTGGATCTCCACTGCCCTGATCCCGGGGACCCCAGGATCCCAAGGGTAATTGGGCAGGGTAGTTCTCATCACCCGGCAGCAGAGAAATAAGGGGAAGTGTGAGGCTGAGAACGGTCAGGTTCTACCTAACAGAAGGGTTTCTTTCAGTCCCAAGTGGTAAGCTGGGGACGACGTACCCTCGGGGGTCAGCTCCAGCATGGCGTAGGGGGCGCTGCGGCACACGACCTCCTGCATGATGATGCTGAAGCTGAAGACATCCCCTGCGAGGGATCCCCGGCGTTCCAGGGCTGGGTCCCGAAGCAGTTCGGGGGCTGTCCACAGCTGGCCTGGTGACAGGGAACGGGGCGAGGGCACTTGGAAGATCTTAGGGGCGCAGGGAACAAAGCTTCATCCTTACAAGAAAACCCAGGCTCTCCACTCCCCAACACCCCGGGCCACGTCGAACCCCTCCCTCCCTCCCCCACCCCTCCTCCCAACTGCAACTATCCCCAGGAAAAACTACCAGAGACCAGAAGCCGGTATCAGAGAAAGCCCGGCCCTCACAAATGGTTCCCGCCCTTCAGCAAAGCGGGGACCCAGGAAGGACCCCTCCCCATGGGCACAAACCCTGCCCGGCCGTCAAGTCCCAGCAAAGCGGACTCCGCGGCTCCGCCCCTCAGGTTCAAGCTCTGCCCCCTACCGGCCCGGTCGCCTCAGTCCAGAACCCCGCCTTCTCATCCCAGAGGCCAAGACCTTGTCCGGAGCTGCAGCTGCATCCAGTTAGTGTGTGATGGAGAGAGACCGCGGTGGAAGGAAGGGAAGAAGGGGCCCTGGAAATAATGGGGACCGCGGAGCCTCGTCCGCACGGGAGACGACGGGGGAATCCTACCCTCCGCACTGGGCGGCTCCGGCAACACCCTCTGCGCCTCCAGCAGTCGCCCGTGGCCGTGGTCGGTGACTTTAAGCACGAACCTGCCGTCCACCACGCAGTTGCGTGACTTCAGACGCCCGTGAGCCACGCCTCGGTGGTGCAGATACCTCATTCCCTGGAAAGGGTGGGTGAGGGGCAGCCTCAGCCCTTGTCTCAACCCTCAGTTCCCTGTTTTTCCTCCCGCCCCTCTCCTCTCCCCACACCTTGATGAGATCCAGCAGGAGGGAGGACTTAAACATCCAGTCCAGCTTTATGTCCCGCTGGGCGAGGAGGTCGTGCAGGGAGCCCCGGGTGTAGTGCTCGGAGACCACAGCCAGCATGCCTTCCCCGAGGGCCGCCGTGCCATCCGCTCTGCCCGCCAGGAAGAGCCCCAGGTAGAGGGCCACGTTGTCATGCCGCAGCTCCCGGAGCTGAGGGTACAGTTACCAGGCATTCGCATTCGGTGAGTGTCCTCTTGGAGGGGTGCAAGGCGGGATGGGGGGGCTACCAGGTGCTTTTTCTAGCTTTTCTTTAGTCCATCTGCCCAATAAAGGTCCTGTGGAGACACTGGGAAAGGAGACCAGGCCAAGGCTGCATGGTATGGGAGGGGAGGGGGTGAGGCTTTAAAGGACCAGAATAAGTCAGTATATAGTTTCCTTGCTAACTTTCCTCTTCACTCAGCACGCATCATCTAGGCCACTCTGCACAGGTGACCTGACAGAACCAGAACCTTGGTTTGTTTTTGTTTTTTGTTTTGTTTTTTTTTGTTTTTTGGGTTTTTTTTTTTTTGGTGTTTTGTTTGTTTGTTTTGAGACTAGGTCTCGCTATGCTTGCCCGTGGGACCGCAGGCTCTCGTTGCCCGGGGTACCACAGACTCAAGCAATCCCCAGCCTCAGCTTCCCAGGTAGCTGGGATGACAGGCGTGTGCCACCACACCCAGCTATTTTTTTGGAACTAGGTCTTGCTACGGGCCCCAGGCGGGACTCGAACCGCGATCCCTAGCCCCGGCCGCTTCATAGGCTGAAGCTTACAGGCACGAGCCACCGTGCCCGACTGAACCCTTGTTTTTTATTTTCTATCATTTACTCAAAGGCCATGTATTGGATCTCTCTAATGTTCCAGATGTTGTGCTGGGTGCTGGAAATACAACAGAGGGAGCAGAAGGAATCCCTAATTCAGCTTGCAGACAAGTGAGAGAGGCAGATAAGAAATAATTCGGCAGATGATCACCCAATTACAACTTTTGACAAGAACATGGAAAGAACTGGTACTGTAGAGAGCGTAGCAGGACATCAGCTTTAGCTAGCACCCAGCATAATATCTGGAACATTAGAGAGAAGGACCCCTTCACCAAGACCTCCTGGTTTCTCCCATGCTGAAGCTCAGCAGTATACCCAGCTGCAAAGAGAAAACAAGGAAGGTGGATTGATAGGCATCCTATAGACCTTTCAATAGGCCCACCTCTCTCACCTTGGAAAAGACTGTCTTGGTTGCTGGACGGATGGATATGTGCTGGTCCCCAGGGAATTTCTTCAGCCAAACCCAGTCTCCCTGAAACAGAGAGATGGGGGTAGAGAAGTCAGTTTCTCAATACCCACGAAGGGAGGAGCCCTAAGTCTCTTCATTTCTATCCGCCCCTGCCCCAGAAAATGGTTCCCAGGGACAAAAAGCATGAGGAGCAAGGGGCTGAATGTTCAGCCGGTCTCTTCACAGCCAGCTGAAAGCCCACCCCTGAGGGTGATGTATAAGGCCATGTAGCTGTGCCCCCAGATGCACTCACCAATACTTTGTTAACCAAGCTGTTACCATCACAAGTCATGGAAATCACAGCCCTCCACAACACTGTCTGTTGCCATGAAAGCCCTGTGCTGGGAATGGAGACCCAGGCAGAGCAGGCTTTATTACAGGCCAACTGGAGTGTAGGCAACACCCCTCTGGCTCTGGGCCTCATTATCCCCTGTTGTTGATAAGGCCGGTTTACAGGTCCTTCCTTCATTTTCATTTGGCCCTGTGTTGCAAATTATATAGCTAGCCTTGTCTGCTGGCAAGGGATTTAAAATAAAAAGAAACTTTGAAGGGTTGGTACTGACCCTCAAAGAACACTCAGAATTAAATGTGTGGACATTTTCGGTTATCACAAAACTGGGGCTATGCTGCATGAAAAGGATCAGAGATAAGAAACACTAAACAAGGCACAAGGTCCCATCAATGAACTGGCCCAAAATGACAACAGTGCCCCTTTGAGAAAGCCATGAAGGGCTAGAGGTGACGTGCTAGCAACCTCCCATTCTCACTGCAGTCTGATAGGCAAGTACTCTGAATCTTCACTCCCCTCCTCTCCTCTCAGCTTTCTGCATCTGCTCTCACCATCTCCTAGCCATCCAAGTACATTCATATTTGCTGATTCCATAGTAAGAGCTCTGATGCCCTTTTGTGATTTTCTTTTTCTCTTTTAAGGCTTGTTGTTCCTGAGCCTGATCTGAATTGGGTGGAAATGCCACAATGTAGATTTAGCCCCATCTGAAAAGTCCTCATCCTAAACAATTCATGGTCTGGAGATGTGTTTTTTGTGACCATGAAACCACATCCCAGCTACTTCTCTGCCCTCATCCTTCCCAGGGCAGCCTGTCCTGATTCCCTGATGTGTCCCTCAGTAATCTGAAGCTTTGGATCTGGCTGAGTGGCAAGGCCAGGACCCCCCAACGGAGCAGGGTATGGCTTCAGTGACCATCATGCTCCCCGCCAGTTCAGGCCTCTAGGCTCTGAGCCACTGTGATTGGCCTTTGAGGAGCTCCCACTTGAATAATGGCTAAGGAGCTGTGTGGACTCCCCGATGCAAGTCTTTCAGGAATCCATGACTGCTTCCCTAGATCTCTTCTGGGCTCACATCCATCCCAATTTCCTGCGCAGGACTGCATGCTTCCCTAGAGAGGCTGCCCCTTCTCTGCCCAGGACCTGACTGTTCCGCACTCACTGTCTCTCTAGGAATAGAACTGAGCCTGGCTGAGCATCTGGGCAAAACCAGCACACGTGGTTGGGCTCTCGAGGGGGTCAGGCTTACCTCATAGAGGCCAATGTTGGCGCTGTCTGGGGGTTGGCTGTGGCCACTGCGGACGTCTGACACGCTGCGGCCAGTCAGACTCGATCCACTCCCCTGGACTACCTAGAGCGTAGAAGTAAATGCAAGGGGTCAAAATATACTGTGGGGTCAGCATCCAAGTTGAGATTAGGCAGGACTCTGCCAAATGAAGAAGGATGGGGAAGGAACCTTAGTTAGGGAAGGTGATCAAGACCTTGCTACTCAGGTATACTTTACACCTAATACGACTAACATGCTCTATTCCTTTTCTTGTTGGAGCATCACATAGCCCCAGAAAAGGAGTCAGCATAGGAGTCATTACCCTTTTTGCACACAAGAGGGCACTGATCCCAGAGTTTACACCTGGGACGCATCTTGGGTGGCAATCAGACCTACCCAGGTGAGGGTTGGCCCAGAAAAGGGACCATATATCCAGAGAGAAGACAGCTGTTTGTAACCCCGATTCCCTGCCTCTCCCACCTTCCGAGAGCTGCCCCCTGGTGGGTGAAGGAAGGTGATATCGTCCAGAGTCAGGATGATCTTGTTGGGGCCAGAGACCATTTGGATGTGAAGTAGCCGGTGCCTGGTTGGGAAGGAAATCATTTCCACAAAGGGGATCAAAGTTCATGATGAGATGTCAGCAGGGACATTGTGGCTCAGGAAAGGGCAGCTAGACATCCGCCGGGACTCTGCCAGCCCACCAGGATTCTCCCCCTCCTCCCTCCAAATAAATCATCCCTTCTTCTACTCTTCAGCGGATCCTGCCTGCTCTGTTTGCCATATGGTTGTATTTCCGGCAGGTGAACTTCGCCCTCTGCTTACCTCAGTCTCCTACTCACCTCACATAATGGGCCAGAAAGGCCCCTGCCAGCCCCATCCCAAGCACCAGGAGAAATCCATTAAAGACAAGACGGGGCTCTACTCCTGGGGAACAGTGAGAGAAGGGAGGCTGAGGACCTTGGTCAAGGGGAAGTACCTTCTCTAATGAGGTGTGCTGTTACCTTACCTGGAGGCTCCAGGAAAGGGGGATGGGTGACAGGGAAGGGCATGTAGGAAAAAGGTACAGATTTTGCAAGGGGGAGTGTTTGGGGGTGCTTGAAAGCTTTCAATGGGCTTTGGGGGCTCAGCAAGAAAGGAGACCTGCACAAAGAGGGCTGATGAGGACCTGGGAAGGCCTCACAGAGGCACTATAGGACTAGAGCTTACTTTCTTTCACTGCTTTGTGGAGTATTATAGTGACGCTCCCAATGGAGGCTGAGGTGTTTGCCCTCACCTCCGTTGCAGATGATGTCTGGGTCAAACCAGCATGAGGGGTCAGGCCCAGGCCCTTGTCCCCCTCTAGGAAAGTGCAGTGGAGTCCCAACAGAGTGAAGAGAGCCCTGGGTGGGGTCCAGCATGTGTGTGGCAAACAGCTGATCTCCTGTTGCATCTGTGTCCAGCAATACAAAAGGGGACTCCTTGGATCTTCCCAGGACCGCACAGAAGCCAGGCACCTGGGCATCCTGGACATGGCGGGCCACTGCTGCTCCTGACACCCAGCCGCCACCTGCAGAAGTCCACGCTCCTGCTACACCCCCCGCTAACAAGAAGACTGCATCGTAGATGGTGCCAAAGAGAGGGGACACCTGCGGAAATAGAGTAGAGGCTCAGGGCCTGGGGTCACTGGCCATAATTAGTTGGGAACTCATTATATTTTCACTGGACCCTTCAAGACCTTTATATTCCTGGATTTATTGACTATGCTCACCTCCCAGGTATGGGCTCCTCAAATCCTCCCCTGCTCTCTTCCTTTCTCCCTATAGGTTATCTCTCTCTCTCTCTGTGTGGCAATCTGTCCCTCCCTCTTCACTGCCTCTCTCACCCCTTTCTCTCATTAACCATCTCTCTTTCCAGGGCTCTTAGAAACTTTTCACCATTTATTAATTCTAACTCCATCACCTCCAGCTCCTCTCTTTGCTCTCCTGTTGGGTTGCCCTGTATATATTTTAAATCTCGTTACCTACTGTTCACGTATAAGCCTTCTTTCCTGTCTTTGAGTTGGGTCTATTTTGCTTTTCCTTCTCCAAAACTACAACCTGATCTCATCGAACCTGTTTATTAACCCCATTTCCTTTCTCTCACAGCGTACAAGACAGAGTCCCTGTCTCCAGGACTGCAGTAGGGGAGACAGGCAGAGATGTTAAGACACTGCGGTGACTAATAGTGACTAATAGTGGAGGTGGCCAAGAAGCTACAGGACAGGAAAGAGGGCCAAAGCCCAGGCTGTGGGAGGACAAGGAGGTTTCCAGAAGAATTAACCATGCCGTAGAGCATGAGTTAGAATTGTCGCAAGGAGGGTAAAGACAGGAAAGCAGGAACAGTGCCCCCAGAAACTTCAACTAGAACTTCAGGAATATGACAGACCTGACTATGTCACACACCCTGTTCAAAGAGATGCCTCCTGACATGTCTTCCTCTCTCTTTCATGTTTCTTGACTTTTAGCCAGACTGAGCTATGTTGAATTCTCTAATCTGCCATCTCGTTTGCCCCTGTGTTACTGGGGCTACTGTTCCCTGTCTCCTGTCCTTACCCTCACAGGATGTCAAAGTCCTCAAAAAGTAGTGATGGACAGACAGATGAAGTCCCCGAGGAAACACCTCTGAACTGGGGATAGACTGCAGCATCTCCCCCTCCTTCCTGCTCTCTTAAGAACAGCTATTTATACAAATTTGATGAATTTATAGACACCTGGATGTACCTAGAGGAAAGCATTCTAGCAGAAACGAGCCAGACAGAAAGGGACAGAAACCAAATGGTTTCACTAATACATGGTCAACCAAATGAAACTGTACAAGGGGAGAATGGGGACCAGCTGGAGTGGGCGGGGAGGGGAGGTGATGGTGATGGGTGACCCCCAGGGACTGAAATGATATAAAAAATAATAATAATAAAGCAGATATTGGTTTAAAAGAAGAAGAGCTATTTAACAGTGGGCTCAGTGGGGTGGTGCTAGAGTGGGTCTACTTTGAAGCTGGCTGCACCAGGTATCGCAATTTAGTCTTGCAGTCCCACTGGAGAGGTCCCATCACCTGGCCTCCAGGACAACCCTGACACACTAACATGCTCCATGCAAGACCAGCCTCTACACAACCCAGGAAGTTCTGGAGCAGCTGGAGCCGCCAGAAGTTCTCTCCCCATGGCTCCATCCTCCTCTTTCCCCTGACTCCATCTGCCACACACTCCACTGACAGGATCTGATTCTTGTTCCATTGGCTTCATTCATCTCTTATCCCATTGCCTTTCACCCTCACTCTAGCCTTTGGCGCCATCTTTGTTCTCTTTGACTCTTCCTCTTCTCATTACATCTCCCTGCTTTGGTTTTCTATCCCCTGCCGTCTTCCCTCCTCCTTGATTGAGTTACCTGCTGCAGATTGAGGTCAGGGGGCAGCTCCTGGTGCTCTTGGGCCCTTTGGAGGCTGTCCAGCACGCTGCCTCCAGGGGGACAGTGGCGCGTGAGTGTGAGTACGGCATCGTGGGCCCTGCGAAGCTGGGAGCTGTTGGCCAGGGCCGCCAAGGCCTCAGGACCAGGAGACAAGGCATAGTGAAGAGTGTCGAAGGGCAGGAAAACCAGGGAGCCATCGGTGAGGCCCAGCTCCTCTGCGGCCTCCAGTAGGCTACGCTGCTCCTCTCCGCCCAGCAGCACCGAGTGCATCACCATGATGACCGCTGGGGACACAGACACTCCATTCAGCGCGGAGCTCCGGGTGGGCGGAACCACCGACTTCCGTGCCCCCTGCAGGGGAGCCTACCTCGGACAGTGGGCCCGTCCTGGACCCTCCTCAGGGCCTCCCGGGCTCCAGACAGGTCTGAGGGCTCCATGGAGGTCACCAGGGCAACAGGCAGACCCCGGGCCCTGAGCGCCTCGGACAGTGCACGTCCGGCCTCCACCCACAGGTCCTGGGGGGCGGTGACCAGAGCCACACGCGCCCAGCGGAATGCCCGAAGAAGGGCATAGAGGACATCGGCTGCGGGCGGAACAGCGGGAGCCGTGGTGCCGGCCGCCCGCGTCCCAGGGCAGCCCCAGGGCACCAGCGCCACTCCCGCCTCTTGGGCGAGCAGTTCGGCCGGCCGGCAGGCTGCGGGATTCACCGGCCCCACGAGCGCCGACACACGCGTCAGAGCCGAGGACACGGCCCCCAGCGAGCCCGGCGTCCGGCAGGGCTCGGGCAGCAGCGCGACCTCGAAGCGAGGGCCACCTGCCAGAGCGGAGTCGCGGTTCAGGCGGGCGGCGGCCAGGCGGGCCGCTAGGTCCGGGCGGGCACGCGCGAAGATGGGGTCGCAGGCCCAGGGGCCCAGCACCCCCACCGTGAATACTGCGGAGAGGGCGGGGCGTGTCTGGAGCAGCAGCAGCAGCAGCGGCGGCAGGAGCCCGGGCGCAGGCCGGGGCCAGCGGAGGGCTCGGGAGAGGCCGGGTCGCGACCGAGTCCACCACGCGGGGGCGCAGGCGCTCATCGCAGCTTCTGTGACTACAAACTGAGGCGCCTGAAGGGATGAGATCCCAAGTGCTCTTTAGAGCGCTCTCCAAAATGCCCATTCCTCCAAGCCCAAAGAGCCCACGGCCTGCCTCCTCTTCCATAACCCACCCCGTCCCCGCAGGCTTGGACGACTGCATTGGAGGTCAAGGGCGAGGCCTGGAAGGTCCCCCCCCATCCCCATGCCCTAGCTTCCCTCTCCCCCCTGGTCTG